>WOAB01000510.1:14792500-14985000 GCA_027886185.1 Rheum nobile
TCCAAGAGATCCACCACCAAGAAACCTAGGATATGGTCATCAAGATGAGAGGTACCAAGGAAGAAAGCATCATCATGGTGTCAAGCTCTCAATCAAAATGTTTGCTGGCACATCCGATGTGGAGGTGTACCTTGATTGGCTCTTCAAAACTGAGTCGGTCTTTGATTATTTACAATACAAAAATGCACAAAGAGTCTCCATAGCTACCATTCATTCATTGATTTTGTTTATTCATGGTGGATGGACGACAAGGAAGAACATGCCTACAACAACTACCCAACAATTACCACTTGAGAAGAGTCGAAAGAGGCAATGAATTATAGGTTTGTGTCGACTGACTACACCCACAAGATTCAATTGAAGCTTGAAAGAGTCAAGCAAGGGAGTGGGACTCCAGAAGAGTTCTGCAAAGAACTCAAGCACCTAGTGTTCCGATCTAGGGTGCACTTTCTGAAAGGGCACATTGTGTCCAAATTCATAGGAGGATTGAACCCGGAGCTTTCCTATCTTGTGGATCTTCAAAGGTTCAGCTCAGATGTCCCTATTGAGGAAGTCTTGCACTATGCTTCAAGGGTGCATCAGAATATGCAAAAGAAGAAGAGTATTTCGAGTTCCAAGCCTTGGAGTTCTTCTTCTAACAATCATTCATCTTCATCAACTTCAAGACGGCCTGAGCAAAGGTATGACAGTTCTAAGGCTCCTCCAATGCGTGAGAGTACTCATCTAGAATTAGCTCCAAAAAGAGATGATCCCACATGCACTAGAGATGTTAAGTGTTATAAGTGCCTTGGAAGGGGACACTATGCTAGGTAATGTCCTACCGCAAAACAAGTGCTCTTGAATGTGCATGGTGATTATGTTTCTGAGGAAGAACAAGAGGAAACTGAGGATAAAGAGCCAATGAATGATGAGGAAGAAGACGAAGTTCATATGATGGCCGCCATAGGAGATTGTTTTGTTGTCAAAAGGAACTTGGTTGCTAGTGATGCTCCTCCACTGCCTTCACAAAGAGAGATTATATTTCATACAAGGTGCCACATTCAAGGCAAGGTGTGTTGTGTGATAATTGATGAAGGATCTTGCTGCAATATCATTGACCAAGAAGTTGTCCAACACTTCAGCATCAAAACCACACCCCACCACCAGCCGTACACACTCAATTGGCTCAACTCATCCACACCCGTCAAGCTTCAAGAACAAGTGACAATTCAATTTGCTATTGGTGCTTTTAAAGATGAAGTTGCTTGTGATGTGCTACCTATGACCACATGTCACTTGTTGCTTGGAAGGCCATGGCAATATGACCGTGGAGTGATCAATCAAGGGGTCAGTAATGAGTATTCATTTCATATGGCCGGCAAGAAGATAACTCTTCACCCCATGGCCCCTCATGAGATAATGGCTGATTGTTGCTAGTGAGCAAAGACGAAGCCAACGCAAGCAAGAGATGGGGACCAACAGAAAGCTAGCCATTGGAACCAACTCCGAAGCTAGTGGTCACATGTTGTTAGCCAAGACTAAAGAGGTCAAGTATGCAGTCCAGGGAAGTCAAGTTTGCTTTCTTATGATTCCTTGTTCTAATTTTTCTTCTTCTAATGAATTAAAGACCTATCTTCTCCAATTGTGTCTCTTTTACAGGAATTCGAGGACTTGTTCCAAGACGAGATTCTAAGTGGGTTGCCTCCAATTAGGGGCATCGAGCACCAAATCGACTTTGTTCCCGAGGCCACTCTTCCTAATAGGGCTGCTTATAGGACAATCCAGAAGAGACCAAAGAGTTGCAAAAGCAAGTTCAGGAATTGCTAGACAAAGGCTATGTGAGAGAAAGCTTATCACCATGTGCCATGCCAGTTATACTTGTGCCCAAAAAAGATGAATGTTGGAGGATGTGTGTTGACTATAGAGCTATCAACAACATCACCATCAAATATAGGCACCCCATTCTGCGCTTGGATGACATGTTTGACAAGCTACATGTGATCAACTTTACTTTATAGTGCGTAACTAGGAGTTGTTACCGGAGTTTTAGGTACCGTTTGTATGGATTTAGAGCATAAGTTAGGAGAATGAAGTTGAGAAAAAGAAGTGTTGAATTGGTGGTTTCAAGAGCTTAAATGAAGATATATTGAAGGTGGAATTGAAGCCACAAGAGAAGACCGAAGAAGGAGCTGAAGAACGCAACAGGAACATTTCCGCGGGCACGAAAGTCACCGCCGCGGTCGCGGAAACACACTGAAGACGCGAAACATCAGAGACTTTTCCGCGGTCGCGGAATTATATCCGCGATCGCGGCCACTGTTCACGTATGCGGGAGCGAGATTTTGTCCGAGTTTACTTGTTTTATTTTATTTCTTTTTCTTTTATTTTTATTTTATTTTATTTTATTTCCTATCTTTTGGAAACTAGGTTTTGCTAGGTTTATATCTTTCTTTTCATTAGCAGCCTTTTGAGGATTCAAGTTACAACATTATCATTCAGTTTTTTCCTTTGAGTTTTATGCTTTTGGAGACTATGAAGAACTAAGCAACCTTTGCTTAGTCCGACGATTGAAGCCTTCGTTTGATTTGGTTGTAAGGTTATAAATCTTGTTCTATTTCCTTTGGATTGTATTGATTCTCTTTGGACTTATCTTTATTGATTCTTGCTGATTTGACTGGCCTGATCACCTAGTTGATATTGGTAATTTTCTATTGCTAGGGTTTGGTTATTTCTAGTTGAAATTCCTTATCTTGAGTAGCAACCCCAATTTATTAGAACTAGTTGTGAATGTTTATTGTGAAGAGAATTAATTGCATGTTAAATACTGACTAGTTGTTAAATACTGCATGCACCTATCTATTCCTATGCTTACCGCTGCTATTGAATTGAATCTTGATAGTTTCTTGGTTATTTGATAGTTAGGGTTACCAGGACTAGTTAGACTGATAACTATTTCAGAATAGGGATTAGGACAACCATAGGATTGAATGAACTTGAGATAATCTAGGATCAACCAATCAAACTGAATGGTGGATATTTGTCTGGCTAAGTTATTTCTCACCCATAGATTACACCTTTTGCTTTGAATTACTTTGTTACTTGTTTACAAACCAAAACCCCCCTTTTTGTTACCATTAGCATACAACCTTTGCACTTAGGAAGATTACTTACATCCCTGTGGGATTCGAACCTTGCTTGCCTACTATACTTAGTTAGGTTTTTGAGGATTACTTTGATAGGCATCACGACTTTAGCCTCATCAAATTTGGCGTCGTTGCCAGGGAGGCATAGTTTTAATTTTTCTTTGTGTTTGTTTGTGTGCCAACTATTGTGTGGACCTATCTTATGGTCCACACCCGTTCTACTAACTCTCCTACTCTAAATCTTGATTTAGAAATCGAGAGAACAATTTCTAGGAACCGCAGGGTAAACAGATCACTCTTGTCTTGTTTTGACAACCCGTGCTTTGAGATGGCTGCCGAAGAACAGACTTTGAGGCAGTTGACTGTGCCGAATCTTGAGCAGCACCCGCTATGATGCGCCCCTGCCCACCATGAATGCCACAGAGGAAGAAGAGGCTATGAGCATTCGCTCAGAGGGGCCAATCACAAGATCACGCACCAAAACAATCGCCAACGCGACGCAATCCTTGGTTGCTTGCATCGTCGCCAACCAAGGCACCCAAGAGACCGCGTTCTCTTTGAAGCGTCTTCAACTAAGCCCAAAGAACGCGTTCTCTGTCTGTCTTCTCTCAACCATCCAATGAACGCGTTATTTTTGAACTGAATGTAATCTTTTGAGACATTAATTATTTTAGTTTTATTTTGGTGGGGCATGTGTTCCACGCGTGTCGCATGGGCTGGCCTATTTCGCGAGACTCGGCCCATCCGAGTCCCACTATGTACTATAAAAGGTCATCTCGACCTTCTTTACTAGGTTATGCATAATTTTAATCTAAGATTACTTGTCAAGAGGCATTTGCCTCCATTCTCTTAGATCTGCGTCACCTCCAAAGTCTGACTTCTTATCTCTTTCACTCCGCCACCGACGCTACGGCCACCACTCGATCTTTCGAGTCTATCCCCTCTGATGTCGACGCTACGACAATCACTCGATCTCTCGAGTCCATATCCTTCGCTGCCGACGCTACGACCAAGTGCTCGATATCTTCGAGTCGTTCTCCCTCACGCGCCAGCCTCCAGACACTCGATCCCTCGAGTCCATATCTTGCCATATTTGCTCGCGTTGACCGCAATAACTCTGCATTAAATTTCTCTCTCCTATCGCGCAAATCTCGCGATTTCCTTCCTTAAGTTACTTAGCCGTTTATTTTTATTTTATTTCATTTAATTCTTATCTGATCTTCATTTAAGACCAAGATCTCGGATTTGAATTTCAAATTAAAAAAAAAGAAGTCAAGTTGCATTAAAAAAAAAAAAACGCGACATTTTAAAACAAGAGAAGTAAAGACAAAATAAGGCAACCTTCTCCCCTCAACGGCTATGCTCATCTTCTTTACCCCTCCACCGTCTAGTGTCACGCATGTAAGTGTGTCTTGTTTGTACGCATTCTTTACGTAAGAGGTTAAGACTTCTTTCTTTTGGTTTTGTTGCTTTTGTGCTTGCATATCACACTTGCTTTGCTTGCCTATTAGCCTCCCTCAAGGCCAAAAGAACGCGCTCACTTACGTGAACACTTGCTACTTGTTGAGTGCTTACCTGTTCATTGGTTTTATATTGTCTTTTGTGCATTTTTACTCGCGATGGATGAACATATTCTTATAGGTAGCCTCATGGCACCCACTGGTGGGAATGTTCAAGGAGATGGCAACAATCATCCCCCACAGCAACAGATCGCGCAACATGAGCTCTCGGAGGAACAACGCGAGAACCTGGAACTTAGGCGCCAACTTGCCGAATACCAGGCCAAAGAACGTGCTGCGCTGGCACACCCCACACCAACCTTGCAAATACCCATGGATCCTCTAGTCGCACCGCGACAAACAGAAGCTGGGCCAAGCAAACAACGCGTTGACAAGGGCAAAGGAGTGATGCCCTCGTCCTCCAACTTGCAACCGCGTCTTCAACGGATCCAATCCGTCATAGAAAGCCGCCAAGGCTATGTCTCGCATCGCGACCGCTATGCACCCCAAGTAACACCAGTCCGTGATGAAAGCGACTCCGATCGCGACGAGGGTTCCCATGGTGAGTACTCTGACCCTTATGACTTCAATGACAGGTACGAAGTCAGAGGAACAAGACGCCAACGCGAGATTGCCTCTACACCACTAGCCGACAGAACCAGACGACATGAACGCGATGAAGGTCGGTCGCGACGATCCAATCGCACCCAAGACGCTGTGCAGCGTCAACGTCGCCATGCTCCCACCCCAATGCCATTCAACATGGAGGACCACCTGGGCCACCAAAGTACGCGGACGCCTCACTATGGCTCAAATGGATACTTCTCCCACACTCCTCTCCACCAAGATGAGTTCGAGGAGTTTGATGATGAAGAGATGGAGGAATCAGGGATGATCAATCCAGGGAATTTCCATCTCTTACTCGGTGATCCCATGGAGTTGCAAGACCGCCCAACCGATTGGATCCCTCCAGCTAGGCTCAACCAAGGCGCAAACATGGCCAACGCGTCCTTTGATAGGCGCGATGAAATGCAGAGGAGGCAAGACATTCCTTATGATGTTCGCCGCGATGCGCCCCACCAAGGACACCAGCGCCGCCAACGCGCCCAGGGGATGGAGAAACAAGCCCCGTTTGGCAATGATCGCGACAATGTTGGCGCACGAAGGCACCAACAATGGCATGCCCACTTTCCACAGGCCCAACGCCCCGCATACGCCCCCTTGGACATCCCAGCGCCGCGATTACAACAGAGGCCTCAAGACAATGTGCCCAGGCTCAATTGCCACGATATCAAGGTAAAAATTGAATTTTTTATTGGTGAATACAACCCTGCAGTTTTCTTGAATGGTTGCAGGCCACGGAGTACACCGTGATCTATTGCCAAGTTCCAGAAGAGGACTACATGGCCGCCGCCATAGTCCACTTCCGAGGTGTCGCGAGAGTTTGGTGGCACTGATTTGTGGATGATCGCATAAGGAGAAACTTGGTGCCTCTCACTGAATGGCACCAGCTCAAGTTTGTAATGACACTCAAGTACGTGCCCCGAGATTACAAGAACCAAATGCGCCTAGACATTGCCATGGCGAAACAGGGTTCGAAGACCCCCCTTGAGTTCTTCTCGCAACTTGAGGACATGTACTACAAGGCGTCCATTAGCGTGGCTCCCTCCACGATGAGGACGAAGTTTTTGAGTGGTCTCAACACCAATATCTGAGACCAATTGGAGATCCTTCCCATCAAGGACCTCAACACGCTCACGCACACGACAATGTAACTCCATAATCAAATAGTGCGAAAGCGTCAAGGACCCTACTAACCTTATGGACAAAGAAGGTATGACACTCAAACTAGTCAAATTCCTTCCACTAATGTGTGCGGCCTTCCCCCAGGAACCACTGCGTCAAATGCCAACAGACAAGGAAAGACCGTTGCAATACCCAACAGTGTTCCACGCGCGCCACCACCAAAGGGTACATTACCAACCCAGGAACGCGCGCATGATATGGAATGCTACAAGTGTGGAGGCAGAGGGCACATCATGAGGAATTGACCAAACAACAAGAAAGTTCTCTTCTCCACAATCTCCGCGGGTTATGAATCTTTTGAGGAGGAAGACACCACGCTTGAGACCATCGATGAAGGGTTCGAAGATGACGAGGAGGCTTACACCTATGAAGCCATTGCGTTACATGAAGGCACAGCTCTGAGCCTTGTCACGCGACGTCTCCTCACTATCAAGGAAGCCACTCTTGGTGATCAACGCGAGAATCTATTCCACACGCGTTCCAAGGTGAAGACCGCATCCTTGAGCGTCATCATTGATGGAGGAAGCTGTTGCAACATCATTAATGAAAAGGTGGTCACTCATTTGAACCTGCCAACCACTCCTCACCCACAACCATACGGACTACAATGGATTTCATCGAGTTCTGGTAACACTGTAACTCGTCAATGTCTCATTTCATTTTCCATTGGTCAATATACCGATTCTGTCCTTTGTAATGTCATTGCAATGGACGCCACACATCTTTTGTTGGGGCGCCCATGGCAATTTGACAGGCGCGTTCTTCACGATGGGTATTTAAACACTTATGTGTTTACTTACCACGGGAAACGCGTCACGCTCTTACCTATGTCTCCACATGAGATTTTACAGGATCAGGTTGAGCATGATAGACAGAAGGCGATTGAGGCATCAAAGACCCAGAAATCCGATACCACGCGTTCTTCAACTAGGAACAAAGAGGCTACCACCGATAATGCATCAAGTGACAGAACGCGTTCCAAAGAAGGGTCAAAGACCGCATCAAAACCTGAGACGTTGAAAGGGACCTGTGAGAACAAGCTGCTATTGGCGCGGCCAAGCGACCTCACTGCCCCCTTTATTGGCAAGGCCCCATGTTTCCTCTTAGTGCCTACGCGTTGCCAACAAGACAACCCTATCCAGGAAGCTTTGCCGATGGCGATCTCTGAGCTGCTCGAGGAGTTCATAGATTTATTCCCAGAGGAGCTTCCCCAGAGCCTGCCACCTTTGCGAGGCGTTGAGCACCAAATTGACTTGGTGCCTGGTGCCTCCCTTCCCAATCGTGCTGCCTATCGCGCTGGCCCAGATGAAACCAAGGAGCTATAACGCCAGGTCCAAGAACTCTTGGATCTCGGCTACGTAAGGGAATGTCTAAGCTCTTGCGCGGTCCCCGTGATCCTGGTCCCAAAGAAAGATGGATCATGGCACATGTAGACTGCCGAGCCATCAATCAGATCACGGTCAAGTACAGGCATCCAATCCCGCACCTAGATGATATGCTCGATGAGTTGCATGGCGCGACACACTTCACCAAGATTGACCTGAGAAGTGGCTATCACCAGATACGCATGAACGCGAGAGATGAATGGAAGACCGCGTTCAAAACCAAATATGGCCTTTATGAATGGCTGGTCATGCCCTTCGGTCTCACCAATGCACCGAGAACATTTATGAGGCTCATGAACCATGTGTTAAGGGAATTTTTGGGGAAATTTGTGGTCGTATACTTCGACGACAGTTTGGTGTATTCGCGTAGTCTTGAAACTCATGTAAAGCACCTTAGGCTTGTGTTAGAGTGCTTGAGACGCGAACAATTGTATGCCAACCTTGGCAAGTGTCGGTTTGCATCCGACACTACCAACTTTCTGGGCTATGTGGTCTCCAAGGAGGGACTCCGTGTCGATGAGGAAAAAGTGAAGGCCATCCGAGATTGGCCAACACCCACAACGCCAACAATGGTTAGAAGCTTCCTTGGATTAGCAGAGGCTTTAACATGCGATTTGTTCGCGACTTCAGCTCCATCGCCGCGTCTTTACATGAACTCACAAAGAAAGGCGCCGTGGTGATTTGGAAGGAGACACACAACAATGCGTTCAACGCGTTGAAAGAAGCCCTATGCAACGCGCCACTGCTACAACTCCCCGACTTCAACAAGCACTTTGCAATGGAATGTGACGTGTCAAATGTGGGGATTGGTGGAGTGCTCCACCAAGAGAAGAGGCCCATACCGTTCTTCAGCGAGAAGCTCACTGGGGCCACTTTGAGTTACCCCACATACGACAAGGAGCTCTACGCGCTAGTTCGTGTCCTCAAGACATGGCAACACTACTTGTGGCCACGCGAGTTCGTTATCCACTCGGACCACGCGGCCATCAGCTATCTGAAGAGTCAAGCCCATCTAAGCCGCCGCTATGCTCACTGGGTGGAATTTATGGAGATGTTTCCTTACGTTGTGGTGCATAAAAAAGGTAAGGAGAATGTGGTCGCCGATGCCCTTTCTCGCAGGTATGTTCTCCTTACCCATCTTCAATCTAAACTCCTTGGCTTCGCATTGATTAAGGATTTACATCTGCTTGATCCTTTTTTTAAGACAATTGTAGAACACTGTCTTAGAGACCGCGAGTTTGAGACATATTTCCTTCATGAGGGGTACCTATACAAAGCAGGGAGTTTGTGCATTCCTAGCTCACCAATTAGGAAACTCCTCATCCAAGAAGCCCATGAAGGACGCGGTCATTTTGGGGTCACCAAGACTTTAGCTGCTCTTCGCGAGCATTTCTTTTGGCCGCGTATGACCACCCAAGTGATGCGCTATTGTACCAGTTGTGTCACGTGTCAATGCGCCAAATCAACCTCCCATCCCTATGGTCTCTACATGCCTCTACCCATCCCCTTAGGCCCTTAGGAAGATTTGTCTATGGACTTCATCACAGGTTTGCCTCTCTCTCGAAGGGGTAAGGATTCCATCTTTGTGGTTGTAGACAGGTTTTCCAAAATGGCCCATTTTATCGCGTGTAAGACCACAAACACTGCCAGTGAGATCGCCGCGTTGTTCTTTGACAACGTGGTTCGTTTACATGGGATACCGCGATCTGTCGTGAGTGATTGCGATACAAAATTTGTGGGTAATTTCTAGAGAACACTTTGGGGGAAGTTAGGCACCAAACTTTTGTATTCCACTAGCTACCACCCCCAAACTGATGGTCAAACTGAGGTGACCAATCGAACCCTAGGAGCCATCCTTAGGACCATGCTCAAAACCAACCCAAAGTGTTGGGATGACTTACTTGTAATTGTTGAGTTTTCTTACAACAGGTCCAGGCACTCCGCGACGAAGCTGACGCCGTTAGAGGTGGTCTATGGCAGAAACCCACTGACTCCAATGGACATGTTGTCGCGTCCTTTGAAGGATAATGAGCACCCTAGCGCGGCCAACCGTGCCGTGATGATCCAGGAGTTGCACCAAAGAACGCGGGCACAGCTGGAACGCCGCGCTGAACAATATGCCACCTAGCACAACCGTGGGCGCCGCCGCATTATATTTGCCCCAGGAGACTTGGTATGGGTGCACCTTCGCAAAGGCCGTTTTCCAGCTCAACACAAATCCAAGCTGGCCCAACGTGGTAATGGCCCTTTTCGTGTTGTGAAGGCAATGGGAGACAACGCGTACGAGATCGAGCTTCCACCGGACTATGGTGTCCACGCAACCTTCAACGTCGCCGACCTGGAACCCTATATGGAGCCTGTGTTCGATGATGGTGAAGCGGGGATGCTTCACATCCAAGTGGGGGAGGGTGATATGCCCCTGCCCACCATGAATGCCACAGAGGAAGAAGAGGTTATGAGCATTCACTCAGAGGGGCCAATGACAAGATCACGTGCCAAAGCAATCGCCAACGCGACGCAATCCTTGGTTGCTCGCATTGTCGCCAGCCAAGGCACCCAAGAGACCACGTTCTCTTTGAAGCGTCTTCAACCAAGCCCAAAGAACGCGTTCTCTGTATGTCTTCTCTCAACCATCCAATGAACGCATTCTTTTTGAACTGAATGTAATCTTTTGAGACATTAATTATTTTAGTTTTATTTTGGGGTGTGTGTTCCACGCGTGTCGCGTGGGCTGGCCCATTTCGTGAGACTCGGCCCATCCGAGTCCCGCTATGTACTATAAAAGGTCATCTCGACCTTCTTTACTAGGTTACGCATAATTTTAATCTAAGATTACTTGTCGAGAGCCATTTGCCTCCATTCTCTTAGATCTGCATCACCTCCAAAGTCTGACTTCTCATCTCTTTCACTCCACCGCTGACGCTACGGCCACCACTCGATCTTTCGAGTCTATCCCCTCCGTTGTCGACGCTACGACAATCACTCGATCTCTCGAGTCCATATCCTTCACTGCCGACGCTACGGCCAAGTGCTCGATCTCTTTCGAGTCGTTCTACCTCACGCGCCAACCTCTAGACACCGCATTCCATCATTCTAACCCCGCGCGGCTTCCCAAACAAGATCAGAGATCCTTCACCACTAGTAGGAATGCATCACGCTAGTTGTGCAGTTTCCAGAGTTGGCAGATGGCGTGAATTTTGAGCTCAAATCTGGGTTGATTCACTTACTACCCCACTTCCATGGGATGAGTAGAGAAGACCCCAACAAACATCTGTCTGAATTCCACGATGTCTGCAATAGTATGAAGCAACGGAACATTCCTGATGTGATCCCACCTCCCATGACGGCCACAGACGAGGAAGAAGCCGTGAGCCTTCGCTCAGAGGGCCCAGTGACAAGGTCCAGGTCCAAAGCCATCACGGACGCCGTCACCTCCCTAGTCGCTCACGTCATCGCTGGCCACGGTAGCCCGAAGACTGAACCCAAACTCGTCGTCCTCGCCACCATCGACATCGGAGTTTCGAGCCCATCGCTGCTGGCACCGGGTGCACCCACTCGCGAGGCCATCGACCCACCGTCGCCGTCACTCGCAGTGTCTGCGTCCATGCCCTCACCACGACCGGGTTTTGACACTTAGAGGTTTATTGCCTTTGTTTTGGCATAGTTTTGAGACACTTTCTATATTTGGTATTATTGCTTATTTTAGATAGTTTCCTTTTATAGTCATTTCTATTTTAGGGTTTGTGCCTTTGCATGCTTGCATGGGCTAGCCCACTAGGCTCGACTCGGCCCATCCGATGTCTGGCCTCTAGTATTTAAGTCAAACTATGTTATTTGTTTTAGCACGTTCAATTTTAATCAAGGTTTCAAGTAGAGTGTTTATCCTCCTTCCCTTGATCGGATGTCACCCCTCTATCTTCGCATCCCCATTCCCTCCGCCGCCGACGCTACGACAATTGCTTGAACCTTTAAGCCAAGTCTTACTTCGCATCTCCCTTCATCCGCAGTCGACGCTACGACACCAAAGACTTGTCTTTTCAAGTCATTTATCCCTCATCCAATCGCTTCCGCCATCGCTAACCATTCACTCCATCAATCGCTTCCATCGCACCCACAATCGCCACCAAAACCATCGTTGTCGTCATCGCGAGCATCGCCTTGACACTTGTCATCGTCTTCACAATCGCCATCGCCAACACGCCCAGACACCCACTCAGTCGATAGCTCGCGAACATCATCGCGCTTGCCATCGCCTTCGCCATCGTCGTCTTCGCTGTCGTGACACTCATCATGACACTCAGCCTCGCTACCACCCAGACCACCTCCTCCGGGTTCGCTTTGCATCACTACCGTGTTCGATAACCTCTAAAGGCGCTATTCATCTCGCCACCGCTCTTGTCAGCCTTTCGTGCAAGACAACAAGGGTTTGCACCCAAGGATTCCATGACAGTTTTGACAAGGAAGGAGTGACTTCTCGCCCAAGACTAGATCTAAAGGTGTCGCCTTTGATAATTGGCTTGTCATCGGAGGCAAGAACACATCAACTGGCATCAGAGCCCAGCAGTCTTGTAAGTCACGAACTCAAGTTTGCATCTTGTTCACACATTTTTTTTCTTGACCCCCATCGTTTGTTTTCGTAAGATCTTGAGAAAAACAAAACCAAAGTTTCCATATTTGCATCACCTAATCGGTTTCTACAAGATAATATCTTGGCCGAACTTTCCCTTGTTCCCTAAGTTTTGGTGTGTTAGGTAATTTGTTATCTTGCATGCTAGAATGTTTTGTTTCCTTGTTTCATACGTGGATAGAGTTTCCTTGTTTGCTAGATTTTGCTTTTTAGTTAAGTTAGCCGAATTTCCTTTTAAGTTATCAAATCAAATCTTATTTTCTCTCTCCTATCTCTAAAGATCACACTTGTGATATTCTTGTTACTTAGGCCGTTTTGCTTTTTGTTTGTTTCCTTTTGCAAATCCGAAAAGATCAAAAGATAAGATCTCGGATATTATAAAAAAATGTCAAAAAGATATTAAAAAAAAACAAAAAAGTTTCCAAAGTTAGGTAAAGCCAAAATAAGGCAACCCTAACTCACTCGACTCGGTCTAAGCTCATCTTCTCAACCTCTCCGCCGTCTAGGTCAAGCTTCCTAGAAGGTATTTTCTTGCTAATTAGGTTGCTTTGTTTACGTTTGCATTCAGGTTTCAATTTGTTCTTGTTTGTTTGATTGCAACTTGCTTGATACACCATCTCTTGTGCAAGCCAAGCCGCCCTCACGGCAAGCCAAACTAACCCTACCTACGTGAACTTTGTGACTTGACTAGTGATTTTCTTGGTTGTTGTTCTTTGTTGTCTTTTGGTTCGTTTTTACTCCCATGTCTGGCCATATTGTTATAGGTAGCATGACGGTTGGACAAAGTGACAACTAACTTGGAGTTGACAACACCAATCCACACCACCGCCGTTGGGTTTACCCCAAGACCAACCACCGATTGACCCCCCACAACAAGACCCCCTCATAGAGTTGTCCGAGGAGCAACGAGAGATACAAGCTCTTCGTCAACGCGTGGCTCAATTTGAAGCCAGAGAACACGCAGCACATCTCGTGCCCACACCCATACCCCTGAGTGCCATGGACGCGCCGGTTCAACCACGAGCCACCGACGCCGGTCCATCGAAGACAAGAGTAGACAAAGGCAAGGGAATCATGCCTTCCACATCTCATCATCAACCACAGCTCAATCATATGCAAAGTGTCATCGAGAGTCGCCAAGGCTTCGTTTCACACACGGACCGCTACGTGCCCAAAGCCACACCCGTTGGCTTCGACACCGACTCCGACAACGACCGCGACGCCGAGGACACTCAAGGTGACTTTTCTGAACCATACAACTTTGATGATCGCTATGCCTCTAGGAGAACCCAGAAACGCATACCGGGATCAGCGCCACACGAAGGCCGCCCTCGACGAGCCGAGCAAGCCGACGCAACACCAAGGAGACCCAGTCGCCGACCCAGTGGGCATATGCGACGCGATGATCAATTGAGGACCCCAACTACTCAGCCATGGAGCCATGATGTACGCGATCACCTTCGACACCAAAGTGTTTAGACGCCGTGTTACGGATCCGATGGCTACGCGTCGATCACACCCAATGTCCACGACGACTTCGACGAGTATGATGACGAGGAGATCGAGGACTCAGGTATGGTCAACCCTAATTTTTTTCACCCCCATCTTGGAGATCCACTTGAATTGCAGGATCACCCTTTGGATTGGATACCTCCACCGTGTCTCCAACCCCAAGGAGAATGCGTTCGTGACATTGGCGGCGAGCGCCGCGATGTCATGCCAAGGGACATTCGCCGAGCCGACTACGACGCCCAACCGCGAAGACACCGACGCGATGACGCCTACGCGCCAAGGGATGAGTTTGCTCGCGGCAAAGATCACTAAGACCGCGATAGACGCCAGGTTGGACGCGATAGACCCCATGGTATGCGTGCCTTCGAGAACCCTTTCTATGACGCTGCGCCAAACAATGCGCCCCACCTCGCCCCAGCCCAACCTCGTTACCAACAACACGAAGTCATGGTAAAAATCGGGCATTTTCTTGGTGAATACAACCCCTCTGTTTTTCTTGAATGGGTGCAGGCTAGGAAGTACACCCTTTGATATTGTCGAGTGCCACCTGAGGCGCATGTCGACGCCGCGACACTTCACTTCCGAGGAGCCGCCCGCGTATGGTGGCATAGATTCAAAGATGACTGCGTGCGTCGCCATAGAACCAGAGTCACAGAATGGCACCAACTAGTCTACGTGATGACCAAGAAATATGTGCCTCCAGACTATAGGAATCAAATGAGAATGGAGATAGCCATGGCTCGCCAAAGGTCGCTGACTCCACTCGAGTTCTTTTCCAAGCTTGAAGACATGTATTACAAGGCCAACATCTCCGTTGCACCATCGACGTTGCAAACGAAATTCTTGAGTGGCTTAAACACTAACATCCGTGATCAACTCGAGATTTTTCCCATAAAAGATTTGAACACACTCACACATACGGCGATGCAAATCCATGCACAATTTTATCGCCGAAAGTCTTACACTTTTCCAAGTGGCCAACAAAGGTATTCTTCTAACCCTAGTGGATTGTATTCTACTAATGTTCATCCTAGTGTTTCTACCACAACTGCGTCGAGCCAAGCCCCCAAAGCGAAGCTGTCGATGCCGAGCAATGCGCCGTGCCAGAATGAGCCCCGATAAGCCCCAATGGGCACAGATCGCGCGCGCGACGTCGAGTGTTACAAATGTGGTGGAAGAGAAGGATTGCCCCAATGCTCGCAAGGTGTTGTTCTCCACCACGGCCGCCGGCTACGAATCTGTCGACGACGAAGAGCCAACACTCGAGCCCATCGATGAAGGAATCGAGGATGAAGAAGACGCCTATGACTGTGAACCCGCTTCTCTGCACGCGGGAACACCATTGAGCTTGGTGACACGACGTCTACTCACAGTCAAGGAAGCGAGCCTACGCGACCAAAGGGAGAACTTGTTCCACACAAGGGCTCTCGTCCAAATGGCTTCCTTGAGTGACATTATTGATGGAGGTTCATGTGCCAATATTGTCAAAGAACACACTTCAAGTTGCCCACGACGCCTCATCCCCAACCTTATGCCCTCCAATGGATTTCTTCTAGTCCAGGTAACACGGTATCTCGCCAATGTTTAATTTCTTTTTCCATAGGGCGCGTGCTCCATGACGGCTATTTGAACACTTATGTGTTCAATTACCATGGGAAGCGCGTCACCTTGCATCCAATGTCTCCCCATGAGATCTTGCAGGACCAAGTCGAACGAGATCGCCAGAAGGCCATTGACGCCGCAGCACAGAAGCCAAATGAGTCCCCAGAGGCACTCGAAAGGCAAATCACCTCCAATTCTGGCAAAATTTCGTCTTCCCCAGGCACTGACAAGAAGAGGACCAACGCGACAGGTGGGACACCATATGCCCATCTGGATCGTCATGGCGCCGCTGCTGGTGCCGCTGGGAAGGCCAAGAAAGGCACTCCAAAGGTATGGCCAGGATTTTCCACTTCTGGCTCGAGCACTGGTCCACATATGCCATGTTCCCCACAAAAATAGGCCAGTGCCTCGCCGTCGACGAAGTTTTCCGATCCGTTGCCACAGACGCCTCCTTTACAAGGAAAATGTGAGAGACGCTTGCTTGTGGAAAGGCCCCATGTTTTCTACTTGTGCCAACCCCATGCATCCCGAAGTCGTCGAATGCGGCGTCCGTGCCACCAGCCGTCGCTGTATTGCTCGTCGCCTTCGACGATGTCTTCCCCGATGAGTTGCCATAAGGATTACCTCCACTGAAGGGCATTGAGCACCAGATTGACCTTGTGCCTGGTGCCTCCTTGCCCAATCGAGCTGCGTATAGAGTTGGCCCAGAAGAAACCAAAGAGCTGCAGCGCCAGATGCAAGAATTGTTGGATCATGGCTACGTGAGGGAATCTCTCTCCCCTTGCACTGTGCCTGTGATCCTTGTGCCCAAGAAAGATGGCACATGGAGTATGTGTGTTTATTGCCGTGCCATAAACCAAATCACTGTGAAGTATAGGCACCCAATCCCACGCCTGGACGACATGCTTGATGAGCTCCATGGCGCCACACTTTTCTCCAAGATAGATTTGAAGAGTGGTTATCACCTAATCAGGATGAAAGAAGGTGATGAGTGGAAGACCGCCTTCAAGATGAAGTATGGGCTCTATGAGTGGCTTGTCATGCCATTTGGGCTCACGAACGCGCCCAGCACCTTCATGCGCTTGATGAACCACGTCTTGAGAGCCTTCCTTGGCAAGCTTGTCATCGTTTATTTCGATGACATCCTTGTGTATTCACGGAGCCTAGAGGAGCATGTCGATCACCTTCGCCAAGTGCTCGAGTGCCTTCACCGCGAGAGCCTATTTGCCAATCTAGCCAAGTGCATTTTTTGCTCTGCGTCCACCAATTTTTTGGGCTATATCGTGAGTACTGATGGTCTGTGCGTCGACGAAGACAAGATCGCCGCCATCAAAGAGTGGCCGACGCCGACGACGCCGACACAGGTGCAGAGCTTTCTCGGCCTCGTGGGATTTTATAGGCGCTTTGTGAGAAACTTCTCCTCCATTGCCGCGCCTTTGCATGAGTTGAAGAAGAAGGGAAGCACTATTTTGTGGCTTGAGTCCCACGAAGAGGCCTTCTCGGCTTTGAAGCGGGCCTTATGCCAGGCGACATTACTCCAGCTCCCCGACTTCGCCACGTACTTCGAGGTGGAGTGTGATGCCTCAGACATTGGCATTGGTGGTGTACTACACCAAGAGAAGAGGCCCATTGCATATTTCAGTGAGAAGCTCACGGGGGCCACACTTAATTACCCTACCTACAACAAAGATTTATATGCCCTAATACGTGTGCTAAAGACTTGGCAACATTATCTTTGGCCACGTGAATTTGTCATCCACAACGACCATGGTGTCCCATGTACCATTTTTTACCATTTTTAGTGATAGGGATTCTAAGTTTGTTGGTCATTTTTGGAGAACACTTTGGGGTAAGCTAGGCACAAAACTTCTATTTTCCACTAGCTACCATCCACAGACCGATGGCCAAACGGAGGTCACGAATAGAACCCTAGGAGCTCTCCTTCGTACGATGCTTAAAGCCAACCCTAGGCGTTGGCAGGACTTACTATCACTTGTCCAGTTTTGTTACAATAGATGCAGGCACACGGCGACCAAGTTGACACCTTTCGAAATGGTGTATGGTATGAACACATTGATGCCGCTGGATTTGTCGCCGCGCCCACTGTGAGACCTAGTGCATGTCTCTGCCGCCAACCGCGCCGAGCAAGTGCAGGAGCTTCATCGACGCACCAGGGACCAATTGGAGAGAAGGGCCGTGCAGTATGCCTCATAGAAGAACACTGGCCGCCGCCGCGTCGTTTTTTCACATGGGGACCTCGTCTGGGTGCACATGTGAAAAGAAAGGTTCCCCTCGCGGCGCAAGCACAAATTGGCACCATGTGGAGATGGTCCATTCCCCGTGATCAAGGCCATAAGGGACAATGCCTATCAACTCAAGCTCCCACAAGATTTTGGAGTCCACGCATCCTTCAACGTCGCGGACTTGATACCATATGTTGAGCCTGAGTTCGACGATGGTGAAGCGGGGATGCTTCACAGCCAAGTGGGGGAGGGTGATGTGATCCCACCTCCCATGACGGCCACAGACGAGGAAGAAGCCATGAGCCTTCGCTCAGAGGGCCCAGTGATAAGGTCCAGGTCCAAAGCCATCACGAACGCCGTCGCCTCCCTAGTCGCTCGTGTCATCGCTGGCCAAGGTAGCCCGGAGACCGAACCTAGACTCGTCGTCCTCGCCACCATCGGCATCGGAGTTTCGAGCCCATCACTGCCGGCACCGAGTGCACCCACTCGCGAGGCCATCGACCCATCGTCGCCGTCGCTCGCAGTGTCTGCGTCCATGCCCTCGCCGTGACCGGGTTTTGACACTTAGAGGTTTATTGCCTTTGTTTTAGCATAGTTTTGAGACACTTTCTATATTTGGTATTATTTCTTATTTTAGATAGTTTCCTTTTATAGTCATTTCTATTTTAGGGTTTATGCCTTTGCATGCTTGCATGGGCTAGCCCACTAGGCTCGACTCGGCCCATCCGATGTCTCGCCTCTAGTATTTAAGTCAAACTATGTTATTTGTTTTAGCACGTTCAATTTTAATCAAGGTTTCAAGTAGAGTGTTTATCCTCCTTCCCTTGATCGGACGTCACCCCTCTATCTTTGCATCCCCATTCCATCCGCCGCCGACGCTACGGCAATTGCTTGAACCTTCAAGCCAAGTCTTCCTTCGCATCTCCCTTCATCCGCAATCGACGCTACGACACCAAAGACTTGTCTTTTCAATTCATTTATCCCTCATCCAATCGCTTCCGCCATCGCTAACCATTCACTCCATCAATCGCTTCCATCGCACCCACAATCGCCACCAAAACCATTGTTGTCGTCATCGCGAGCATCGCCTTGACACTCATCATCGTTTTCGCTATCGCCATCGCCAACACGCCCAGACACCCACTCAGTCGATAGCTCACGGACACCATCATGCTTGCCATCGCCTTCGCCATCGTCCTCTTCGCTGTCGTGACACTCATCATGACACTCAGCCTCGCTACCACCCAAACCACCTCTTCCGGGTTCGCTTCGCATCACTACCGTGTCCGATAACCTCTAAAGGCACTATTCATCTCGTCACCGCTCTTGTCAGCCTTTCGTGCAAGACAATAAGGGTTTGCACCCAAGGATTCCACGACAGGTTTGACAAGGAATGAGTGACTTCTCGCCTAAGACTAGATCCAAAGGTGTCGCCTTTGATAATTGGCTTGTCATCGGAGGCAAGAACATATCAATTACTGAGGACCAGATCAAGTTGATGGCCTTTCCATTCTCTCTGAAAGATTCGGCCAATGATTGGTTCTACTATTTGGCCCCAGGAAGCATAGATACATGGGCTAAGATGTAGAAAGCTTTCCTGGAGAAGTACTTCCCTATGACGAAGCTCAATAGCCTAAAGAGGAACATCAACAATATAGAGCAACATGCTATTGAGACGTTGTATGAGTACTACGAGAGGTTCAAGAGGTTGATTTCAAGCTGTCCATACCATGGTTATTCTGACCAAGACCTCATGCTATACTTTTATGGTTGACTTCTTGATGATGAGAGAAGAATGGTAAACACAGCATGTGGTGGAAATATTCTGAACAAGACGTCAGCTGTAGCATTTGAGATATTCTTTAAGCTATATGAGGGATCAAGACAGTTTAGCAAGAGAGCGAGCGCAAACACAGTCAAGGCTGCAGACTCTTAGCCATTGTCTTCACTACTTTTTGAAATGGCTGAGATGATGAGGAGATTTATGATGAAGGGCAACCCGCAGTAAGTCAAGTCTTGTGGGATATGTTATGACACGATGCACCCTACTGATGTGTGTCCCACGCTGCAGGAACCCACTGCTGAAGTGAATGCTATTGGAGGTTTTGGCCCTCCTAGACCGAGATATGACCCGTACTCCAACACCTACAATCCAGGGTGGAGAGATCACCCAAATTTGAGATACGGGAACCAACATAATCTTCCTCAGGGTCGTAACGATTAGGAGTTTCACCAGAGGCCGCCACAATTCTTACAACGCCAACAACAATTTTAGTAGCCCGAAGGTCAACAACAACAACTCAGACCACAATATGAGCCTAGACCTCAAGGCCAAAGTTCCAGTTCATCTATGTCTGTTGACGATCAGATCAAGTCTCTTACACAGTGCATGACCGGTATTACTCAGACAATATCTACCATGCAGAACAACATGATACAATTTCAGCATGAGATCATGTCTAGTATTCAAAACCTGGAGAAGCAAGTGGGGAAAATCTCTCTCGCCGTGAGCAAACTGGAGGCCCGGGATTCGGGGAAACTACCATCTCAAACGGTATCCAACCCCAGGGAGAATGTATGTGCGATGACACTGAGGAGCGGAACACAAATGAAAGAAGTGACGGAGGCTAAAGACGAGGAAGTTCAAAGGCAACAGAAAGAATTCCATGACCGCAGAGAGCACAATCGCGACCGCGGAAAACCCCCTAAAAGAGAAGCAGAAAACGGCGAATTTTCGCGACCGCGGCCATAAATCTGCGACCGCGGAAATGCTCCAGGAGGTGAAGAACTGTTTGACGAAATTCCGCGATCGCGGAATGACTTCCACGACCGCGGAAAAGACGCTGTCACCCCCAAAACTTCTGGAGTTGATCCGTGACCGCGGGACCCAATCCATGACGATTATATTCGTCTGAATTTCCCTCCGCTCGACTCATTGAAGCCACCCGCTCCATTCCCTGAGGCATTAAAGGACACCAAAAGACTGGAGAATGACAAGGAACTTTTCGAGACCTTCAACAATTGTGAGGTAAATATTCCTTTAATCAAGCTGATTAAGATCGTTCCTCGCTATGCAAATATTTTGAAGGAACTGTGCAAGATTAAGAAAAAGAAAACAGTGAAAGAGAAGAAGAAGGTCCAGGTTAGTGAGAATGTCTCCGCTATGCTGCAAAAGCGGTTACCCAAGAAGTGCAGTGACCCAAGCATATTTAGTATTCCCTGCAAGATAGGTGGCACCACGTTCGACAAAGCCATGCTGGATTTGGGGGCATCTATCAATGTATTGCCTCTTTTGCTGTACAAATTTTTGGAGCTTGGGCCATTACAGAAGACGGGGACGGTGATACAATTAGCGGATATGTCCTTTGTGTATCCCAAATGAGTCGTGTAGGATGTGCTGGTAGAGGTTGATAAGTTGATTTTCCCTGCTGATTTCTTCGTGATGGACACGGGGCAAGACAAACATGCATCCCCTGTGATGCTGGGTAGGTCATTCATGAAGATGGCGAACACGAAGATTGATGTGAGTAGTGGTTCGCTCACCATGGAGTTTGATGGGGGTGAGGGTCGAGCACATCATAGATGATGCAAAAAGACACCCTCTTGATTGTGACCCTAGGTGTTCGGTTGATGTGAGCAACCCAAGTTGATCTGGAGAGCACCATGTCGAGCCACAACAATAACCAAGGCGCTGCTCGGGAGGCAACCCGAGGTACGAAAATCTTTTCTTGTGTTTTCCTTTCTACCTTGCATTATTGTTATTTCGTTTTTGTTTTAGACTAACCTGCAGGTAGGAGACTTGAAGCCAATATTAGAAGACGGTGTTCAACTCGCACCAGAAGCTTTTCCGCGACCGCGGAAAAGCCACTAGAAGTCCCTCTTACCTGGAAGAAAAAAAACGGAAAAAAAAATATCGGCGATTTTCCGCGACCGCGGCCTTATATCCGCGATTGCGGCCCAGCTGTTCAAGCTTTTCTATGAGAGACGGTGCGCATCATGCTGCCACGGAGGAGACATTAGCCCCACATTTGTATTTGACACCGATGATGGCCCGACATTCGACAGCTGACGAGGAGGAACACCAGAGTCCGCTACACGCTTACATTTGGGCTCCCATTCTCTGTTCGTTGAAGGCCCGTGCATTCCTGTGTCTTTGATGTGCCACTATACCTTATAGTGGATTTATTTGGTTGCACGTGGAGTTTGATTGAGGAGGACCGCCGCAACACCAGTGACTTGTGCTTTCATTGATTTACCGCCAGCACCAACTTCCAAGTCCAGACCACCTCGGAGACGGTGTGTGATGTGACTACGTCGCATCTCGAGCAAGACTTAAGCCATTCAAGCCATGGAGACTCAAGCACCGTCCCCGCCGCGCCTAGTGCATCCGAGCTAGGGCATGGAAATTGATCCGGCAATTCTCACAACTCTCTGAGCCATCTTTTGGGGGATGACTCCATTGGTCCTCTAGGAGATATTGAGCACAAGAACGCCTGTGAAACTGCAGTTAAAGCAAGGAAGTGCCGCACACCTATTGTTGGCGCAAGGGAGGCCGGCGCTCGGGTCTTTCCGGGACGGATCACTCGAGCTCAGGCTCGAGCATTGCAAGAGGGACTCTAGGCTGGCCTGATGACCATGGGAGCACCGAGCCACATGGAAGAGAAGGCCATGTGTGCCTTGGTGCAACAACCGGGCTAGGCGCAAGGATTCCTCAGCCGTGTGTGGCTTGTTTTAAAGCGGCATTTATTGCCGATTTTTGTGTTGGTCTTCATCACATTTTCTACCTTAGTCTTGACTATATTATGGTTGAATTCCAGCATTAAAGGTTCGGGTATAAAAAGGTTGTAGCCGGCCCTTGTTTTTGGATGCAAGAACTTGAACAAAACCCTTGTTTCTCTCTCATTTTTATCCATGGATTTTCTGCAGAATTCCTGTGTTTGATTCTCTCTTTTAGTAGCTACAAAATACAGGTTGTGAGTGGTATCAACCTCTGTGCAAGGATCTCCTTTGGTGCGTAATATCCAAGGCAAATGCAAGAAGAGGTGTGTCATATCCGACTCTTGCAAGTCCATATCCTTTCGACTTGAGACCGATCCCTCCGCCCTCTCACTCTCCCTTCATTCCTCTTCTGGTTCACTTCCAGATCGCCCAAAGAATCGACCTAAGGAGCGCCCAAAGTTACCCTCAAAATCTCTCTCGCCGGCGCCAAGATTCCTTGCCGGTTTGGTGTTGTCTCACCATTTCCTTTGGCTCTTGTGGACTCCCTCGCACCGAAGGCTGCATCCTGATCCTCAGGCATCATGTGGTATCAGAGCTATGCGAGGTATGTCCTAAATCTGGCTTAGAATTTCAAGTTACAACCGTTGCAAGTGAGTTCTAGCCGATTGTTGTCTTGTGCCTTGTGTTTCCTTGCGATTTGTGTTGTGAGCTTGGAAACTTGCTGCAATTTTCTGGGTTCGCTTAAGCATATTTCTGAGTGTGGAAAGGTAGAAGATGAAGGTTGAATGCCAGCCATAATGAGATGGGAGTTGTGGTTTGTTGAAAGGTTTTGATCATTAAATGCGTATGAATGTTTAAGACTCTTGTTGATCCGACTTTAGTACCACTTGTGCCAAATTTTTGGCTGACTTAAACACATTAAAACAGAACATTTTGAGTAAAGAAACCGAACCTTGTATCAACTGGACCGACCTTGCTTTTTATGCAATCTTCACTAGCATGCTTGCCTAGTCTTGTGTTTAGGATACGGGAACGGTTGCCTTGGTTGATTTTTGTTGCATGCTCATTGTGACTTTGCTATTGCTTTTCTCGACTTGATAAAAAAAAAATTTGCATAAGTCGAAGCTATTGAAAAGTGCTCAGAAAAACCCGGTCTAAAAAGGAGAGGCCATAGAAAAAGTGAGCTCAATTCAGTTTGTTGTTTGCTCTTGAAAAAGTGCTCAAAAAAACCCGGTCTAAAACGGAAAGGCCATAGAAAAAAGTGAGTCAACATAAGAGCTCAATTCAGTTTGTATGAGTGAGAAAGAGTTTTCCAAATCAAGTGCGTACTTAGTAGCTTCCTAGACATAGGCCCGAGCAAGCTAGCTAGTCCTTGTTCGCCTAGCCAAACCTTTTCCTGGCCTTGACCTATATTCACTTGCATCTTGTTGTGATTTGAGTCCTAGGACAGTTTTGGGGCTATCTTTGTTTGGCTTGGTATACTACATCTTGTTTGGTTTTGTGTTGTTGCTTTGGTGTTTGGTTGTTTGCAATTGACCTAGGGATGGTGGATGTGATACCCCGTATTTCTGTAAGGGTATTTTGGAAATTACCTGAACGTCTGTTGTGTACGTCGATTTAATTTCGGAGATAGAAAGACATTCTGTAATGTTCTTAATCTCTGTAATATTTTTCTAAGTGAAATAATATACAGTCAACGTATTTTGGGACTTAATACTCATTCGTGTACGATTATTATTTATCCCGGATTAAGACCTTGTTGTTCCAAGCTTAAACAGACGAAAAATGGGCTTGGCGGCGACCGCCGCCTGACAGGCTCTGACATCGTCATCCTCTTCCCGGCAAGTTGGCAAGTGGCGCCAAAAAGCAGCAACCGCCGCCGGCCAAAAAGCAGCCACCGCCGCAGGCCAAAATGGGCAGCGACCACCGCCTAGATGCAGGCCTAGCCCTGCCTCGCCGGCTTGACTCTGTGATGGTCGGGGAATCGGGTGACCTCCGATCTTAGCCCTCCACGTGCCCTTGGTTGTCCCTTGGAGTTTTGGCTATTTAAAGGAGGATTTGGGAGCTGAATTGAGCACAAATCCGAAGCTCAATCTCCCCATAAATCACTCGCCGGAAATTCAAGTTTTCGCCGGATAATTCACAATCAATCGCCGGAGCTCCATTTGGTGTTATTCCAATTGCAAAGTGAAGCTTTGGAGGCCCTTAGAAGCTTAGAATCCAAAGGAAAGGAAAGGAGAAGCAAAACAATCGAAGTCGGTGAGTTTTGTGCCTCTCGTAATTTTCCCGGTGTTCATAGCGGCGCCCACCGCCACGAACAGGCGGCGCCCGCCGTAAGGCAGGCGGCGACCGCTGCCCAGAAGCTCTTGGCTTGTTTCGGCCTTGGCTTCTGTGGCTTTCGATCGGGCTTCGTTCCTTTTGATTTCTTCCGTTATTCTTTAGGTTCGTACTCGTTGTTGTTGAATCTAACTTAGGGTTTCTTTATGGGTCGATCCGAAGGAATCTGTGTTGTCAGATCTGTCCCTGCTTCGAGCTCGGAAACCAGTTGTCGTCGTACCTAGCTTCGTTAAGCTTCTGCGGATTTAAGGCAAGTGGCGGTTCGCTCTTGGTCATCATTCCCTATTTCCATTAATTATCAGTTGTTTAATTGAGTAATTAATTTGGAATGAATACTGTGTTCGTCTGGGAACAGTTTTGTTAATTGTTTTGGAAAACTAAAATATGATATTATAATAGGTTGTATATCTGTTAGAACAACGCTATTATGAATATATATTTATGTTGTTAGCCTTGAGGGAAGTTATGTTGATGTTTGTGGACTATTGTTGTGCTTGGACTGTTTAGTTAGCACTAGTAGTCAGGAACGTTGGATTCGTTGGGATCCAGTCGTTTCTTTATAATTTGGTAGAGAGATGGCTAGACCCCACCTGATACCACATGGATGGTCATGACCCAACATCTGATACACGAGTATAGAGGTGGTGCACTTATCTGGTGGCACAAATATCGAAATAGTAGAGAGGTGGCTAGACCCCACCTAATACTATATGTATAGGATCCATGGGATATATACATTTAAAAGATTATAACGTGTTGTGTGTTTGAGAATATCATAAGATAAGTGCCGTTGTCGCACATAATTAATATACCTTGGGCGAGTAGTGCAGCTAGGCGCTAGTGCAGCTAGGAAAGCTCGTCTTAACTTTTAAATCGCTCGAATGGGTCCTCTTCTTCATCTTCCTCCTCGCTCCCTTCAGGAATCATTTCCATCTGGTAATCGTCATTGTAGTACCCTCTCACGTACCTAGACGATTCATCTTCTTGCATTGCTTCCTCCCTTGGTGTCTCAATTGGTGCTGCCATAGGAACTACAGCATAGAGGATGACCCCGATGAGGAAGAGGACCCCATCGAGGATGATCCCGAGAAGGATACCGAGATGGACCTTAACGGGCAGAACCAGGAGTCCGATGACTTGAGGCACTTGCTGGTGGATAGTCAGGAACCGAGGATGCAATTTATTCACCCCAGTTTGGAGTTACCACCTGTGCAAGAGTTGCCACCAGTGCCAGAGTATGCACTCATGTCTGATGCTGACTGGGAAACACTTTATACCGAGTACGGTATTGGAAGAAGCGGTAGAGAATCTCACACTATCCCTACTCAA
The DNA here is from genome assembly GCA_027886185.1 of Rheum nobile. Classification (NCBI taxonomy): domain Eukaryota; kingdom Viridiplantae; phylum Streptophyta; class Magnoliopsida; order Caryophyllales; family Polygonaceae; genus Rheum; species Rheum nobile. The sequence goes on from WOAB01000510.1 coordinate 14,818,682, forward strand.
AGGAGAAGGAGGACGGAATCTGAACTACGAGAGATCCTTCGCCAAAGCGAGATGATCTTTTCTGAACAGCAATACCAGATGGATAAAATGATCGCCAAACGTGGATGATCCATACTTCACCATGACTGAGATAAGCCCAGGGAAACCAGAATCATGTGTTCCAGGGCCAAGCAGGGTCCGTAGTCCATCGTCATAATCCGATGGAGAACCCCGTCCGAAGAAGCCTTGCATGGGAAGTCTACCGTATAGGAAACGTTTCGGAGCACCGTGATAAGGATCGACGTTGCCTGTAGCAGTAGTTTCCTTTTCTTAGTATTTCAGCATGTACCGTGTAAATATTCTAGTATTGCGGCATGTACTTTGTGAAATACTACAATCTCCGAGCAATTTTGACCTGACGCTCGGGAGATCGGCTAATGTGCAATTGTAAAATAGTTCAAGTTCATCTATAAAAATACCAAGTTGATCTACTCTGAGTGATTTTGCTACATTAATTATATTGAATAATATTAATGTATAAACTACTTGAAACTGGATCGGTAAACAGATGGTGAACACGAGGAACACAATTCGAGCTGGTGCTGGGACAAGCAATGACCCCAGACCAACTGTAGGAAATGTTGGACAAGACGAGCAGGAGTCAGGTTCCAACAATCATCCTGGGGGCAATGGTCAAGGTCAGACCAATGCTCCAATAGTATTAGATGCTGCTGCAATGGAAGCATTTCGAGGAATGATTATGCAAGCAGTAACTAATATACTATGACCAGGTATGCCGTAGGCACAAGGTGTGCCAATACCTCCACCGATTCCCATATTTGAGGAGCCAGTGAACCATGTATTCCAAGAGAATACAGTCAGGACTCGGGACAATTATGGTTGTGCGCTGAAGACCATTAATTCCATGAGGCTTGACAGCTACAACGGAAAAGGAGAATCGGTCAGGGTGACCCATTGCTTTTCCCACATGGAACGGCTGTTCCGCAATATGGATTGTACTGAAGCTGAGAAAGTACATATAGCTTCTCTTCAGTTGAAGGAAGAGGCTAGCGAGTGGTGGGAGAGTACCGGCTTAGCTGAAAGTCCTGTTTTGAACTCGGAGATGTTCAAGACATAGATGACAGACCGTTTCTTCTCTCGTGCTATGAGGGAGGAGAAACACAATGAGTTTTAGTACCCTTAAATGGATGGATTGAAGGTAACCGAGCTTGCGATCAAGTTCAATCACCTGTTACAGTACGCTGGACCTGAGATATCCAGCGAGGCTCAGAAAATCTGGTATTTCCATGAGTGGATGAGCCCAGATATCAAGCCAATGACGGTGCACCACACATGCTCTACTCTGGAGCAGTATGTGAATGCAGCCTACAAATTGGAGGTGACTCTGGAGGAGTCAACCAAAAGACGCAATCGGAAAAGATCGATGCAGAATCAAGGGAGTGGATTCAAGCGACCTGCGCCACCGTCTAACTTTGCTAAGTCTGGTCGAGCAAAGACGGACACGACTCAAGGAGGGTCAACGCAGCAGATGGGCCAGAGCAAGAATCCAGTCCAGTGCTATAATTGTGGTGCTGCGGGGCACAAGAGCATTGTGTGCCCAAAGGAGAAGAAGTTATGCTTTGAATGTGGTCGTAGAGGCCATATGCAGAAATTATATCAGCAGGTAAAGCAGAAGGGAATAGAGTCACAATATGGGTCAGTTAATCAGGATAACCGGCCCAGGTTCAAGCCGTTTGAGACTCCTAGTCCGTCAATGCAAACAACTGCTCAGAATAAGGGGAAAGCCCCAGCTGCTTCTGGAGGTCATGGTCAACGCCTGTACGAGATACGTGAGGCAGATGGACCTAACGCTCCAATTGCACAAGGTACTTTATACCTTTATTCTACTTCAGTATGCATTCTGTTTGATTCGGGTGCTACCCATTCCTTTATTTCGGATAGTTGTGTTAGTAAGTTAGGATTAGTGTGCGACAAAGCTTGTGAGTCTTTCGTTGTAAGTCTTCCTAATGGTGATCGTCTGGTTAGGACGAAGCAGTTGTCTGAATTTCCAATTACCATTCAGGGTAAGAATTTCGAGGCAGATTTGATTTGTATAGCCATGGCTCCATATGACATTATTCTCGGTATGGATTGGCTGATGCGTCATGGGGCGGTGATCGACTTTAGTTCAAGGACGGTGACGGTGTCATCTGGGGGCCAGTTCGTGTGCAAGTTTAAGGGTCGGAATGACGCTGATGACGGCAGGCTTATCAATGCGATGGCTGCGTTTAAGCTACTACGACAAGGTTGTGTCGAGTACCTATGCTACCTGGATCCGCCCACGAAAGATGAACCTTCAGTTCTTGATATTCTTGTGGTTAGGGATTTTTCGGATGTCTTTCCGGAAGAAATTCCTGGATTACCCCAAAATCGTGATGTGGAATTTTCTATTGATCTTGAGCCTGGTACGGCGTCGATTTCTAAATCACCGTACCGGATGGCTCCTGCTGAGATGAAAGAGTTGAGGAAGCAACTCGAGGATCTTCTCGACAAGGGTTATGTAAGGCCGAGCGCATCGCCTTGGGGTGCTCCTGTTTTATTTGTCAAGAAGAAAGATGGATCGTTTTGACTTTGTATCAACTATCGCGAGTTGAATAAAGTCATGATCAAGAATAAATATCCTTTCCCAAGGATTGATGATCTGTTGGATCAGTTACAAGGAGCAAAAGTTTTCTCCAAGATTGACCTGAGATCGGGTTATCATCAGCTGAGAATTCGTAAGGAAGACATTCCTAGAACTGCGTTCCGGACCAGATATGGTCACTACGAGTTCGTAGTAATGCCTTTTGGACTTACGAATGCTCCAGCAGTCTTCATGGATCTAATGAATCGATGTTTTCACCAGTACTTGGATAAGTTCATGGTGGTCTTCATCGACGACATTCTGATCTATTCTCCGAATGAAGAGGTTTACGAGGAACATCTGCGGATTGCCTTATCAGTCCTTAGACAAAATGAGTTGTATGCTAAATTGTCTAAGTGTGACTTCTAGATGAGAGAAGTGGCTTTCCTAGGCCATGTGATCAATGAAAATGGGGTTATGGTTGATCCCTAGAAAATTGAAGTTGTGGCTAATTGGAAGCAGCCTCAGAACGTGAAGGAGGTGCGTAGTTTTCTTGGACTTGCCGGATATTATAGACGGTTCATAGATGGATTTTTGAAGATCGCTCTACCTATGACCGGTCTGCTCCGCAAAGTCCACATGAAATTTGTCTGGAATGACAAGTGCGAGGCCAGTTTTCAGGAATTGAAACGACGTCTGACCTCGGCACCAGTGTTAGCACTTCCAGAAGGGAACGACGATTATGTGGTCTATAGTGATGCTTAAAAATGTGGTTTGGGTTGTGTATTGATGCAGAGAGGCAAGGTGATTGCTTACGCATCCAGACAACTCAAGACTTATGAAGAAAACTATCCGACACACGATCTTGAGTTAGCAGCGGTAGTTTTTGCACTGAAGATTTGGAGGCATTATCTCTATGGGGTGAAATACCAAGTCTTCACGGATCACAAGAGTCTCAAATATATATTTACTCAGAAGGAGTTGAATATGAGACAACGCCGCCGGCTAGAGTTGCTTAAGGACTACGACATCGAGTTATTGTGTCATCCGGGCAAGGCTAACGTGGTAGCCGATGCACTAAGCCGGAAGACAATGCACGAGACAATAGTTGCTCTACTTACTGCTCAGGCTAAACTAAATCAAATGTCATGCGAAGCTGAAGTCTTGTATGATCAACGTAGAGGGTACCTGACTATGCTGGAAATTCAGGCTACGCTACTAGATCAAATCAAAGAAAGGCAAGTCGATGACATAATCTTGGTGAAGCTAAGCAGTGAAGTAATGGACGGGAAGGCTCCCAGTTTTGTGATTTAGGATGATGGATCACTCTGGTTTCAAGACTGGATCTGTGTGCCTGACACAGAAGGTCTTCGCCAGTTAGTAATGAGAGAAGCTCATTCTTCAGCTTATTCTGTACATCTTGGCTCTAGCAAGATGTACAAGGATCTTCAGAAGAAGTTTTGGTGGCCAAACATGAAGTGGGATGTAGCAGACTTCGTGGCAAAATGCTTAACTTGCCAGAAGGTCAAGATCGAACACCGCAGACCAGGTGGTGAGTTGCTACCTCTTCCCGTTCCAGAATGGAAATGGGAGGACATCGCCATGGACTTCATCACTGGGCTACCAAAGACTCGAAGTTAGAAAGATGCTATATGGGTAATTGTGGACCGGCTTACGAAAAGTGCTCATTTCATAGCCATCAAGACCACATGGGAAACCCATAAGTTAGCAGAAGTTTACCACAAGGAGATTATCCATTTGCATGGTATCCCTAAGACCATTATATCGGATCGAGATGGCCGATTCATGTCAAGATTTTGGCAAGAACTTTACAAGGCCATGGGAACTGAATTAAGATTCAGTACTGCGTTTCATCCTCAAACAGATGGACAGTCTGAAAGGACCATCCAAACCCTGGAGGATATGCTAAGAGCATGTGTACTCGATCGGCCGACTAGCTGGGAAGACAGCCTGAGTCTGATTGAGTTCACATAAAATAATAGTTGGCATGCTACTATCAAGATGGCTCCGTTCAAAGCTTTGTACGGTCGCAGATGCAGATCTCTGATTTGTTGGGATGAGAATGCCGACAAGATTCTGCTCGGACCAGAGTTGGTCGAGAGAACAGCTATGGACATTGTTTTGATTAGACAAAGAATGTTGACCGCCCAAAGTCAACAGAAGTCTTACGCGGATCAGAAGCATAGGACTGTCGAGTTTGAGGTTGGTGACAAAGTATCCCCATCCAAGGGTGTGTTCAGATTTGGTAAGCGTGGGAAGCTTAACCCTCGCTACGTGGGACCATTCGAGATTCTTGATAGAGTGGGATCTCTAGCGTACCGCTTGGCATTGCCGCCATCGGACACCCAGTGCATAATGTGTTCCACGTATCCTTGCTAAGGAAATACGTACCAGATGAGTCTCATGTGCTGAGCTACGAGGACATCGAGATTCAGGCAAATGGTACCTACTAAGAGATGCCTGTGCGCATTCTCGAGCGTCGTAAGAAGCAATTGCGCAACAAGATCGTACCGTTGGTACGAATTATGTGGTCCAAGTCAGGGACTGAAGAATTTACTTGGGAAACATGGGAAACTGAAGCAGATATGCTCAAACGTTTTCCCGAGTTATTTACGACCTAAGTTTCGGGGTCGAAACTTATTTTAAGGGGGAGGTGATGTGATACCCCGTATTTCTGTAAGGGTATTTTGGAAATTACCTGAACGTCTGTTGTGTACGTCGATTTAATTTCGGAGACAGAAAGACATTCTGTAATGTTCTTAATCTCTGTAATATTTTTCTAAGTGAAATAATATACAGTCGACGTATTTTGGGACTTAATACTCGTTCATGTACGATGCTTATTTATCCCGGATTAAGACCTTGTTGTTCGAAGCTTAAACGGACGAAAAATGGGCTTAGCGGCGACCGCCGTAAAGCAGGCGGCGACCGCCGCCTGACAGGCTCTGACATCGTCATCCTCTTCCCGGCAAGTTGGCAAGTGGCGCCAAAAAGCAGCGACCGCCGCCGGCCAAAAAGCAGCGACCGCCGCAGGCCAAAATGGGCAGCGACCGCCGCCTAGATGCAGGCCTAGCCCTGCCTCGCCGGCTTGACTCTGTGATGGTCGGCGAATTGGGTGACCTCCGATCTTAGCCCTCTACGTGCCCTTGGTTGTGCCCTGGAGTTTTGGCTATTTAAAGGAGGATTTGGGAGCTGAATTGAGCACAAATCCGAAGCTCAATCTCCCCATAAATCACTCGCCGTAAATTCAAGTTTTCGCCGGATAATTCACAATCAATCGCCGGAGCTCCATTTGGTGTTATTCCAGTTGCAAAGTGAAGCTTTGGAGGCCCTTAGAAGCTTAGAATCCAAAGCAAAGGAAAGGAGAAGCAAAACAATCGAAGTCGGTGAGTTTTGGGCCTCTCGTACTTTTCCCGGTGTTCGTAGCGGCGCCCGCCGTAAGGCAAGCGGCGACCGCCGCCCAGAAGCTCTTGGCTTGTTTCGGCCTTGGGTTCTGTGGCTTTCGATCGGGCTTCGTTCCTTTCGATTTCTTCCGTTATTCTTTAAGTTCGTACTCGTTGTTGTCGAATCTAACTTAGGGTTTCTTTATGGGTCGATCCGAAGGAATCTGTGTTGTCAGATCTGTCCCTGCTTAGAGCCCGGAAACCAGTTGTCGTCGTACCTAGCTTCGTTAAGCTTCTGTGGATTTAAGGCAAGTTGCGGTTCGCTCTTGCTCATCATTCCATGTTTCCATTAATTATCAGTTGTTTAATTGAGTAATTAATTTAGAATGAATACTGTGTTTATCTGGGAACAATTTTGTTAATTGTTTTGGAAAACTAAAATATGATATTATAATAGGTTGTATATCTGTTAGAACAACTCTATTATGAATATATATTTATGTTGTTAGCCTTGAGGGCAGTTATCTTGATGTTTGTGGACTATTGTTGTACTTGGACTATTTAGTTAGCACTAGTAGTCAGGAACGTTGGATTCGTTGGATCCAGTCATTTCTTTATAATTTGGTAGAGAGGTGGCTAGACCCCACCTGATACCACATGGATGGTCATGACCCAACCTCTGATACACAAGTATAGAGGTGGTGCACTTAGCTGGTGGCATAAATCTCGAAATAGTAGAGAGGTGGCTAGACCCCACCTAATACTATATGTATAGGATCCATGGGATATATACATTTAAAAGCTTATAACGTGTTGTGCGTTTGAGAATATCATAAGATAAGTGCCGTTGTCGCACATAATTAATATACCTTGGGCGAGTAGTGCAGCTAGGAAAGCTCGTCTTAACTTTTAAATCGCTCGAATGCGATACTGTAATTCTGTGATTCTGTGTTGTTCCAGACTTTGTCATATCTTCCTATAAGACTCATTTCATTGGAGTCTTCTTTCGAGTTGATTTCTGGGAAGACTCAGTCTTCCAGAATCTTCTCTCGTGCATGCCTTTTTCTGTATTCCAGTAGCAGTATGGTGGTTGACTATCGTACTCGACTGTTATTTGAGGGACGATGAGTCTAACCTAATATGACTACTTCGAACCTTCTGCTTTTTGCCCTTGCATGGTCTTTCATTAGACTAACCAACCAAAATTGTTCTCTACATGGTTGGCTGGTGTCATCCATTCGATTCGGCACATCAGATAGAGCGCAGATATGAGGAGACTAGAATGACTATGAAGACGACGGTGGTTTTTGGATGTTTTTAATGTTTTAATCAGGTTGAGAACCTTGGGCAGGTGATCATGGCGATCACAACCCCTTTTTGTATATTTTAAGAAAGACTTCCGATGTATTTTGTTTAACTCTGTATTTAGTCCTATTCGGAATTGGGATGTAATTCTGGGACTCATGCTTTAATCGAATATTATGATGATTTTGTATCATAAGTGTTTCATGGATTGTATTTAAACGGTAAAGCCTTGGGTGGCTTCGGTGAGGAAAACCGAGGTCACTGGCGGTAATACCTTTCCAAATGGGTTAAGATTTGGGGGTGTTACATATGAAAACCAACTCGGGAAGGAGTTAGTCACGTCTCCACGAGGGATTGTAACTTTGCAAGACATTCAACAAACCTTGCTATCGATCAATGCACGGCTGGAAACTTTGGAGCGCAACCATGAGGATACCGCCGAGCAATTGCAACAATTGAGTGTTAACCGCCCTCCAAGCCACGCCCATGTGGTGCCACAAGTTCAAAGGAAAGTCATTGGGTCCGCTCATAATAATGTGGACCATGTGCAATTCCGGGAGGAAGCGTCCTCTTCTCATGCACCGAGGGTGCCGTTGGCGTCACAAGGGGCATATGTGGCGTACGAAGCACCACCATTTGTAGTGACCTCGGGGGTAGGTATGGTTAATGATTTTGCTACATTTTCTAATAATATTGCTATTGGTACCACTAACCTTCCAGGTTATGGAGTTGGAGGCTATGACTCTTATTGGCGATCTCAAGCTACCCCTACGCCCACCGCCAACCTTTTCCCTCCACAAATGGCGATGAGGGAACCTCAAGTCCACGTAGCTTTGCGCCCTCCCATGCCTCCCCAACGTTATGTTCCCCTGGCCTACCATGAAGAAAGGCCACAAGGGAGGGATCAACACCACGGTGTTAAACTCCATGTGCAAACATTTGCGGGATCTTCCAACGGGGATGAATGCCTGGATTGGATGGCCAAAACTGAATCCATCTTCGAGTTCTATGGATATGATGATGCTAGGAAGATCGCCATTGCCGTATTTCACTTCACCGACTTCGCTTATCATTGGTGGCAAGAGGACCAGGCGGAGCGGCGTCGCATGGGATATGATCCCATCAGGACTTGGCAAGAGCTCAAGGATGCTCTTTCGGAGCGTTTTGTGCCAAGGGACTATACCGAGAGAGTGCACGCCAAGCTGGAGCAAGTGCGCCAAGGAAGTCGTACTCCCGATGAGTACTTCAAGGAGCTTCGGACTCTCATCTTCCGATCCGGCCTCCACTTTCCCGACGGGTATGTTATTTCTAAGTTTGTCAAAGGCTTGAATTCTGATCTTCGTGCTATTGTTAACATGCAGCATTTCATCTGGGGTACAAGTATGGAAGAGGTTCTACACTACACGAATCATGTCAACAAGAACCAACCTCAAAGGAGGCAACCGAGCTCCACCTCTCGGCCGTGGCTTTCCTCTACACCTAATGCCACCTCCAACCTACCAAGGAAGCAAGAGTATAGGCGTGATTTGCCACCCTCGCAGCCTAGGAAAGATGCTCCACCACCTCGGCCAAAGCAAGAAAATGGGGACCGAGCGGGCGACTTCAAATGCTTCAAGTGTCTTGGGCGAGGCCACTATGCCCGGGACTGCCCTAATCAAAGGAAGGTGCTCCTCAATTCTCAAGGTGATTATGAATTTGAAGAGGAACCCGCTGAGCAAGTAGAAGAAGAGCCCGAGGAGCAAGAGGAGGAAGAAGAGCTCCATGTAGTGGCAGCCATGGGTGAGTGCTTCATCATCCAAAGAACCTTGTTCATGACGGAGAGCTCCACCACTCCAAGTCAGCGGGAAACCATCTTCCATACCCGTTGAGCCATCAAGGATAAGGTATGTAGCGTAATCATCGATGGGGGATCTTGTTGTAACATCATCGATGAGGAGGTAGTTAAGCGATTCTCCATTCCTACTTCTCCCCATCCTATGCCTTACCCTTTGTGTTGGCTCAATTCTAACTCACCTATTCAAGTTAGGGAAAGGTGTGTTATTTCTTTTTCCATAGGTCTTTATGCGGATGAGGTTGAGTGTGACGTGGTCCCGATGACCGCATGTCACCTTTTGCTTGGAAGGCCCTGGCAATATGATAGGGGCGTTATTCATGATGGCGTCTCCAACGAGTACTCCTTCCACAAGAATGGCAAGGTCACCTTGCACCCCTTGTCTCCTCATGAGATCATGCTTGATCATGTGGCAAATGAGCAGCAGAAAAAGCACCAAGGCCGTGAGGAGAAGAAGAATAAGAAGCTGGCCATTGGTGGTAGCGTGGGCACTTCCAACCAAGTCCTTTTGGCCAAGCCTAAGGAAGTTGTCCACACCATCCGGGGAAGTAACACTTGTCTCCTACTCTTGTATCATGATGTATATTTGTCTTCTCAAGAGTTGGATGATCTTCCTTCACCTATCTCTCGTCTTTTACAGGATTACGAGGATCTCTTTCAAGACGAAGTGCCAAGTGGTTTACCACCAATTCGTGGGATAGAACATCAGATCGACTTTGTCCCGGGGGCTATACTACCGACCCGTCCAGCCTATAGGTCTAACCCCAAGGAGGCCAAGGAGCTTCAACGTCAAGTGCAAGAGCTCCTCGACAATGGCTATGTGCGTGAGAGCCTCAGTCCTTGCGCGGTTCCGTTAATTCTTGTCCCTAAAAAGGACGGTACATGGCGTATGTGTGTTGATTGCCGAGCAATCAACAACATAACCATCAAGTACCGCCACCCCATTCCGCGACTTGATGATATGCTCGATGAGCTTCACGGTTCAAGTATCTTTACAAAGATTGACTTGAAAAGTGGCTATCATCAAATCCGGATGAAAGAGGGGGATGAGTGGAAGACGGCGTTTAAAACCAAATATGGGCTCTATGAGTGGTTGGTTATGCCTTTCGGTCTAACCAACGCTCCTAGCACCTTTATGAGGTTGATGAACCATGTCCTTCGCTTCTTTCTTGGCAAGTTTGTGGTGGTATACTTCGATGATATCCTAGTGTATAGCGATAACTTGCAAGAGCATGTTGAGCACCTTAGGCAAGTGCTAGATGTCCTAAGGAAAGAGAGCCTATTTGCTAACTTTAAGAAATGTCATTTTTGCTTGGATCACGTGGTGTTTCTTCATTTTGTGGTGTGCAAGGATGGGTTGAAGGTGGATGAAGAAAAGGTCAAAGCCATCCGAGATTGGCCTACTCCCACGACCATGACGCAAGTTAGGAGCTTCCTAGGGTTTGGCGGGCTTCTACCAGCGGTTTGTGAGGGACTTTAGCTCCATAGATTCGCCCCTCACCGAGCTCACTAAGAAGAACGTCCCCTTCAGGTGGGAGGGACCTCAAGAAGACGCCTTCAACATCCTCAAGGCGAAGCTCACACAAGCACCTCTCCTTTCCTTGCCCGATTTCAACAAGATGTTCGAAATTGAGTGTGATGCATCGGGCATTGGCTTGGGCGGCGTGCTTATGCAAGAGGGCAAACCCGTGGCATATTTCAGCGAGAAATTGGGTGGGGCTGAACTGAAGTATCCCACCTATGACAAAGAATTTATCGCCTTTGTCCGGGTTCTCAAGGTGTGGCAACACTACCTATTGCCGCGCGAGTTTGTGATCCATTCCGACCACGAGGCGCTAAAATATCTCAAGGGGCAAAGCAAGCTCAACAAGCACCATGCCAAGTGGGTCGAGTTTATTGAATCCTTCCCTTATGTCATCAAGCATAAGAAGGGCAAGGACAACGTCGTCGCCGACGCCCTTTCTAGGAGGTATGCACTTCTTTCCCTTCTTGATGCTAAGTTGCTTGGATTTGCTTTTATGCGTGAATTGTATGTGGATGATGCTGATTTCCATGATATTTTTCAACCATGCTTAGCTAAGGGAAGTAAGGACCAATTCTACTTGCATGATGGCTTTTTGTTTAAGGGTCCTAGATTGTGTGTGCCTAAGGGATCTATTCGGCATTTGCTAGTGCAAGAGGCCCACGGTGGTGGTCTCATGGGGCACTTTGGGGTAATGAAAACTTTGCATGTACTTAGGGAGCATTTCTATTGGCCACGCATGCTTAAGTCCGTTGAGAAATTTTTTGTTTCATGTGTGACTTGTTTGCGTGCCAAGTCTAGGGTACAACCGCATGGTTTGTACACTCCCCTTCCTATTCCACAAGTTCCTTGGGAAGACATTTCCATGGATTTTGTGTTGGAATTACCTCGATCTAAGAGGGGGAGGGACTCCATATATGTTGTGGTAGATCGGTTCTCGAAAATGACTCATTTTATCGCATGCCACAAAACTGATGATACATCCCATGTAGTTAGTCTTTTCTTTGATAATATTGTGAGATTGCATGGAGTCCCTAGGTCAATTGTTTCAGATCGTGATGTCAAATTCCCGAGCTATTTTTGGAAGACGCTTTGGGCTAAGTTGGGCACAAAGTTGCTCTTCTCCACCACTTGTCATCCACAAACGGATGGACAAACCGAGGTAGTGAATTGTACCCTTGGTTCTCTTTTGCGCTCTCTTTTGTCTACTAACTTTTGCAGGTGGGAAGAGTGCCTATCATTCATTGAATTTGCATACAACCGCTCGGTGCATTCGGCCACTAAGAAGACTCCTTTTGAGGTGGTTTATGGGCGTCACCCCATTACACCACTTGACTTGATGCCTTATGCAACTAAGGACCGAGAGAACCGTGAAGGAATTGATCATGCTGCTAGGATCAAGAAGCTTCACGAGGATACATGCCTTCAATTAGAGAGGCGTACAATGCAATATGTGCGTCAAGCCAACAAGGGGCGTAAGGAGGTCATTTTTGAGCCCGACGACCTCGTATGGGTGCACTTGAGGAAGGAGCATTTTCCGTCACTTCGGAACTCCAAATCAAGCCAAGGGGTGATGGTCCTTTTCAGGTTTTGGAGCGAATCAATGATAATGCATACAAGATCGAGTTACTACCAAGCTATGGCGTTCATGAGGTATTGAACGTATCTGATCTTGCACCTTTCTTTCTTGACAATGATGATGAATTTCAGGATCAAGATTCATGGGCGAATCCTTTTCAAGAAGGGGAGGATGATGTGACTACGTCGCATCTCGAGCAAGACTCAAGCCATTCAAGCCATGGAGACTCAAGCACCGTCCCCGTCGCGCCTAGTGCATCCGAGCTAGGGCATGGAAATTGGTCCGGCAATTCTCACAACTCTCTGAGCCATCTTTTGGGCGATGACTCCACTGGTCCTCTAGGAGATATTGAGCACAATAACACCTACGAAACTTGAGTTGAAGCAAGGAAGTGCCGCACACCTATTGTTGGCGCAAGGGAGGCCGGCGCTCGGGTCTTTCCGGGACGGATCACTCGAGCTCGGGCTTGAGCATTGAAAGAGGGACTCCAGGCTGGCCTGATGACCATGGGAGCACCGATCCACATGGAAGAGAAGGCCATGTGTGTATTGGTGCAACAACCGGGCTAGGCGCAAGGATTCCTTAGCCGTGTGGGGCTTGTTTTGAAGGGGAATTTATTGCCGATTTTTGTGTTGGTCTTCATGACATTTTCTACCTTAGTCTTGACTATATTATGGTTGAATTCCAGCATTAAAGGTTCGGGTATAAATAGGTTGTAGCCGGCCCTTGTTTTTGGATGCAAAAACTTGAACAAAACCCTTGTTTCTCTCTCGTTTATATCCATGGCTTTTCTGCAGAATTTCTGTGTTTGATTCTCTCTTTTACTAGCTACAAAATACAGGTTGTGAGTGGTATCAACCTCCGTGCAAGGATCTCCTTTGGTGCGTAATATCCAAGGCATATCCTTCACTAGTTCTTGCAAGAAGAGGTGTGTCATATCCGACTCTTGAAAGTCCATATCCTTTCAACTTGAGACCGATCCCTCCGCCCTCTCACTCTCCCTTCATTCCTCTTCTGGTTCACTTCCAGATCGCCCAAAGAATCGACCTAAGGGGCGCCCAAAGTTACCCTCAAAATCTCTCTCGCCGGCGCCAATATTCCTTTTCGGTTTGGTGTTGTCTCACCATTTCCTTTGGCTCTTGTGGACGCCCTCGCACCAAAGGCTGCATCCTGATCCTCACGCATCAGTGTGAGTACTTTTTTTTCCTTTCCCTGTGCTTCATTCTTTTTGTCTTTCATTATATTGAGGACAATGTCATATTTAAGCATGGGGGAGTGTTCTATACTTGCTAGTCGTCTGAATAAAAAAATGAAAAATTGAAAAAGTCAAAAATATGAAAAAAGACCAAAGAAAAAATCCCGGGATAAGTCGAAAACCCGAAAGGGAGGCTTAGGCAATAAGCAGGTGGCTTGGACCAACATTAGGCTGGGGTAATAAGAGGTCAAGAGTGATGTAAGTTTATGTGAACCCATCTATTGAAAAATGAAATGAGTGGCTTGGTGAAAATCCGAAAGGGCGCCTTGGCAAAATGAGTGAAAAGAAGAAGAGTGATTATTAGGATTTCTCATTTTTCCTGGCGTGGTGACATAAGAAGAGGTGATATAAGGAGGATTCGGGTAGGTCACTTTGGGAGGTATAAGAAGATAGATGAAGGCTAGGATTAGATGGTTACTTTCACTCTATGGTGTTCGGGATAAGCTTAGGGGAAGTACTCTGCTTTCCTTTCAGCTTGTGTGTTGTGTTGATGTGATGGTGCCTTGGAGATTCATGATTAGGTGCAGCTCTTGGTGGAGATAGTTTTACTGTGCTTCCTGAGACCTTGGGGATTTCATTGGAGGAGTATGTTTCTATTAGCTTACTCGAGGACGAGCAAGGTTTGAGCATGGGGGAGTTTGATCAGCTCTACTTTGTAGTGCGTAACTAGGGGTTATTAGCGGAGTTTAAGGTACCGTTTGTATGGGTTTAGAGCATAAGTTAGGAGAATGGAGTTGAGAAGAAGAAGTTTTGAATTGGTGATTTCAAGAGCTTAAATGAAGACATATTGAAGGCGGAATTGAAGCCACAAGAGAAGACCGAAGAAGGAGCTGAAGAACGCAACAAGAACATTTCCGCAGGCGCGAAAGTCACCGATGCGGTCGTGGAAACACACTAAAGACGCAAAACATCAGAGACTTTTCCGCGGTCGTGAAATTATACCCGCGATCGCAGCCACTGTTCACGTACGCGGGAGCGAGATTTCGTCCGAGTTTACTTGTTTTATTTTATTTCTTTTTGTTTTACTTTATTTTATTTTATTTTATTTCCTTTTAGAATTTTATTTCCTATCTTTTGGAAACTAGGTTTTACTAGGTTTATATCTTTCTTTTCATTAGCAGCCTTTTGAGGATTCAAGTTACAACATTATCGTTCAGTTTTTCCCTTTGAGTTTTATGCTTTTGAAGACTATGAAGAACTAAGCAACCTTTGCTTAGTCCGACGATTGAAGCCTTCGTTTGATTTGGTTGTGAGGTTATAAATCTTGTTCTATTTCCTTTGGATTGTATTGAATCTCTTTGGACTTATCTTTATTGATTCTTGTTGATTTGACTGGCCTGATCACCTAGTTGATATTGGTAATTTTCTATTGCTAGGGTTTGTTTATTTCTAGTTGAAATTCTTTATCTTGAGTAGCAACCACAATTTATTAGAACTAGTTGTGAACGTTGTTTGTGAAGAGAATTAATTGCATGTTAAATACTGACTAGTTGTTAAGTATTGCATGCACCTATCTATTCCTATGCTTATCGCTTCTATTCAATTGAATCTTGATAGTTTCTTGGTTATTTGATAGTTAGGGTTACCAGTACTAGTTGGACTAATAACTATTTCAGAATAGGGATTAGGAAAACCATAGGGTTGAATGTACTTGAGATAATCTAGGATCAACCAATCAAACTGAATGGTGGATATTTGTCTGGCTAAGTTACTTCTCACCCATAGATTACACCTCTTGCTTTGATTTACTTTGTTACTTGTTTACAAACCAAAATCCCCCTTTTTGTTACCATTAGCATACAACCTTTGTACTTAGGAAGATTACTTACCTCCATGTGGGATTCGACCCTTGATTGCCTACTATACTTAGTTAGGTTTTTGAGGATTACTTTGATAGGCATCACGACTTTAGCCTCATCAACATGCCTCGCAAGTCTTCTCCAAAATCGACCTGAAGAGTGGATACCATCAAATCAGGATGAAGGAGGGAGATGAGTAGAAGACGACATTCAAGACTAAATATGGGCTCTATGAATGGATGGTAATGCATTTTGGCCTAACTAATGCACCTAGTACTTTCACGAGGTTAATGAATCATGTGCTTAGGCCATTCCTAGGAAAGATTGTGGTTGTTTATTTTGATGACATTCTGATTTATAACTCTAGCTTGCATGAGCATGTTCATCACATTAGACAAGTCCTAGAAGTCCATAGGAGAGAAAAATTGTATGCAAATTTCAAGAAGTGTCACTTTTTCTCGGATCATGTCATTTTTCTTGGTTTTGTTGTTAGCAAATCAGGTTTGAAGGTAGATGAAGAAAAGGTGAAAGCCATCCGAGAGTGGCCTACTCCTTCAACCATGACTCATGTGAGGAGTTTCTTGTGCTTGGTTGCGTTTTATAGGAGGTTTATTAAGGACTTTAGTTCAATTGCCAGACCTCTCACTAAAAAAAAAGGCTTTTCAATGGGGAGAGTCACAAGAAACTGCTTTCCAAACCCTCAAAGCAAAGGTCACCCTTGCTCTATTACTTGTGCTCTATGATTTCACCTAAACCTTTGAGATTGAGTGTGATTCCTTGGGCCTTGGACTTGGCGGCGCATTGATGCAAGGAGGCCGATCTAGTGCTTATTTTAGTGAGAAGATGAGTGGTGCAGAATTGAATTATCCCACATATGAGAAGGAATTGTATGCCCTTGTACTTGTACTTAAGACATGGCAAAACTATCGCATGCCCAAGAAGTTTGTCATACATTCTGATAATGAGACTCTAAAATATCTCAACGGGCAAAGCAAGCTGAACCGAAGGCATGCCAAGTTGGTCGAGTTCATTGAGGCATTTCCATATGTAACAAAGCATAAGAAGGGAAAGGACAACATTGTGGCCGATGCATTGTCCAGTAGGTATTCTCTCATCACTTCTCTTGATGCTAAAGTTCTAGGATTTGCTTGTATGAAATATTTCTACCCTAGTGATGTTGATTTTTGTGATGTATTCCATGCATGTGTTAGTAAGGGTAGTCATGACTTGTTCTATTTGCATGATGGATACTTGTTTAAGGGTGAAAAGTTATGTGTTCCTAGTGGTTCCCTACGCAAACTATTTGTTCATGAAGCTCATGGTGGGGAACTAATGGGACATTTTGGGGTAGCTAAGACTCTAGGAACACTTAAGGAGCATTTCTTTTGGTCTGGCATGACTAAGGATGTGGAAATATTTTGTGCGTTTTGTGTTAGGGCTAAGTCTAAGCTCAACCCCCACGGCTTGTACACCTCTTTGCCTATTCCTAGTGCCCCTTGGGAAGAAATTTCCATGGATTTTGTGTTAGGACTGTCTAGGACTAGAACGGGTAAGGATTCTATCTTTGTGGTGGTTGATCGGTTTTAAAAAATGGCACATTTCATTGCATTCAATAAAAACGACAATGCATCAGACGTGGCTGACTTGTTCTTTGTAGAGATTGTGAGACTTCAGGGAGTCCCTAGGAATATTGTGTCGGATAGTGATGATAAGTTCCTTAGCTATTTTTGGAAGACTTTATGGTCTAAGTTAGGAACTAAGTTGCTTTTCTCCACGTCTAGTCACCCACAAACAGATGGTCAAACTGGGGTTGTGAATAGAACTTTTGGAGCTTTGTTGTGTGCATTATTGAGTACTAATCTACGTAGGTGGGAGGAATGCCTGTCTTTCATAGAGTTTGCTTACAACCGCACTATCCATTCGGCTTGTAACACCCCCAAAAATAACTTGGAAATATTACCGCCAGTGACCGCAGAATACATATATGGGGTCACCCAAGGCTTATTGTTTTTATTGCAAATAAATACAACATTGTAAACTTTATTAAATATCATGAAATGACCAGATAATATCTCACACCGACATTTCAAGTTACAAACGGTAGTAGCAAGTCTTTAAATTATATAATGTCGCGGAAGTCTTTAAATATATATAAAATGCCATAAAGGGTTTGAACCGTGTAAATCTCATGCCAGAATCCTCAACCTTATGGAAACGCTTAAAATATCAATTGCCTTTAACATCAGGGACTTGCCTTCTCACAGATGAGGAAATTTACTTGATATGCCGTATGAGACGGATGACACCAGCCAACCATACAAAGGAAAAATAACGGTTGGTTAGTCAAATGAAAGACTACACAAGGGTATGAAGAAAAGGTTCTAAGTAGTCGTATTAAGTTACAACAATCGCTTTTCGAATAATAACCGATAGACGATGCTAACTTCAATACTTCTACGGAAATACAAGAAAAGGAATGATTCAAGAGAAAGACTCCAATTGAATTGAGTCTTATAGGAAACGTATGCAATTGTTTGGGAACATTAAGTTTTCACCCAAGTTTACAAAAACGACCTTGATTATTTGGGTCCACGACCAACCTCACCGCATACTGCGAATCCAGATTGGAAAGAAGACATACTCTAACAAGAGTCCGGGCGGGTTCCATGTTGTACTTATCGCCCGAGGGTATATTAATTATGTGTGTTAAAGCACTTATCTTATTTACTTTCAAAACATACATTCACGTTAAGGCTTTTAGTTCACATCATCTCGATATGAGAGATATCTTTGGGATGAATCCCGAATGTTGGCACTAGCTAAGTGCACCTACCACTTATATCCGAATAAGGGTACAGTCATGACCAGGAGTAATGTAATATCCCTTAATTTTAGTAAGGATATTTGGGTAATTTTTCCAACCTTCGTTCAAATTAATTATTTCGCTTTCAGTGGAGTTCGGATTTTCCGTAACATCCATGATCTCCGAAATAATTCCTTGAGTGGTATAAAATACATTCAATGTATTTTTGGGACTTAGAATATTTGTTTGGATACAAACATATAATTTCCGGGGTTAAAAACCCATACCAAAACAATTTCCTCAAAAAGTTTTGCATGCCGAGTCTCGGTGTCACTTCAGCGTGCGTTGTCGGGGCACCTGTCGATGAGGTGGCCGGAGTTGTTGGGGCACTTGTCGATGAGGTGGCCGGAGTTGTCGGGGCACCTGTCGATGAGGTGGCCAGAGCTCTACCCCATCCCTTGGGCTATTTAAGGAGCTGGATCTTGGAGGCTGCAAGGCACACTCGATCTCTTCATCTCTCTCCCAGCCTTGCTCGGTCGTTCTTCCCGTCGGCGAGCCCTTCGTTATCCTCCGGCGAGCGCTGATGCCGCTATGCTATCGCCGCTGTCGTCGCGCCTTGCTACGATCTGCTGGGAGTTGGCTGCTGTGCTTTGTGTCGCCGCTGAAACGCCGTCGTCCGCCGCTACTGGTGGCTCCCCTTCCCGGCATCAAGACAAGAAGCCCCGGCGAGCCTTGTTGTTCGTTGTTGTGAATCGCCGCTGCTGCCTCCGTTCGACTCCACTCCGGCGAGTTGCTGCTGGTGGTTGCGTCCTTCCCGGCGAGAAGGCGGGCGCCAAGCCGCTGCGCTCCTTTGCCGAGTTGCCCCGGTCGTGAAGCGGCGCCATTGTTGTTGCTCCGCTGTGCTGTTGTTATTCGGCGAAGAAGAAAGCAAAGGAAGTGGGCCCCCCTTAAGCCTAATTAATTCTTATTGGGCCGAACACAAAGCCCAA
This sequence comes from Rheum nobile, assembly GCA_027886185.1. Lineage (NCBI taxonomy): Eukaryota > Viridiplantae > Streptophyta > Magnoliopsida > Caryophyllales > Polygonaceae > Rheum > Rheum nobile. The sequence continues at coordinate 14,837,771 of WOAB01000510.1, forward strand.
TTTATTCCAGTCCAGATTTAACCCGAAATTATACGAGCGTTAGAACATGATTCGCTGGATCGCGTGTGGACTCGTACTCTGCTAGGAATATTCTGAAGCTTAAGCCATATTCTTGGAAAGGATATTTTCGATAGTCGTCTCATCTAGATTCATCGCCGAATCTACTCCAGGCAAGTGGCGGTTCGCTCTTGCTCATCATTCCATATTTCCATTGATTATCAATTGTTTAATTGTTAATTGATTTGGAATGAATATTGTTTTCATCTGGAACAGTTTTGATAACTGTATGTGGATATAAAAGAAGATATTATAATAGGTTGTATATCTGTTAGAACAACACTATTATATATATATATTGGTATATCTATGATGATGGCCATGATGGCTTTGTTGTGAATTATTACTGTGTTGAACTATTTAGTTAGCACAAGTATTCGTAGGAGCGGTAGTCCTTCAGAGGGCTATGCGTTTCTTGATAACCCGGTGGGAAGGATGGAAGGATCCAACCACATTTGCAGGTCATGACCAGTCACTCTACCTCGGTGGTAGGGGGTGAGGGCACAACAGCTGGTGCTCATATCGGGATTCCGATCCCCTGTAGCATATGTCGCTCGGTGCAACATATGTATGCATGCCTTGCTAGGCATGTGTGTAAAGATCCCCTGTAGCATATGTTGCTCGGTGCAACATATGTATGCATGCCTTGCTAGGCATGTGTGTAAAATCTTATAACTTGGTTGAGAATTTTATCACTAAAGAAGATAAGTGCCTTGTGTGCACATAATTAATATGCTCTTTGGTGACCTTTAAACTTATGTGTGGAAAAGGGTTCCAGATACTTGTCATGCTTGGTGGTAAAGACTCGATCTTTTGGAGTCTTTCTTGTTGGATTTTCCCATAAGACTCAATTCAGTTGGAGTCTTCTCTTGTTCATGCCTCTTGTTGTATTCCAGTAGGAGTATGGTGGTTGACTATCGTCATCGGTTTTAATTCGAGAAACGATGAGTCTAACCTAATACGACTACCTAGAACCACTCTGTTTGAGCCCTTGCATAGTCTTTCATTAGACTAACCAATCGTAATTATTCTCTGCATGGTTGGCTGGTGTCATCCGTTCGATTCGGCACATCAGATGAGTCGAGGACCCATGAAGGCTAGATCGACTATAAACATGAACGGTATTTGAAAATGTTTTAATCAGGCTACGATCTTTGGGCGTTGACTACTGAAGTAATACTCTTGTAAAATATTTTAAGTCTTCCGTTGTATTGTAATAACTCTGTATTTTGTCGCATTTGGAATTGTGTTGAAATTCCGCAACTATGTTTTAAATGAAAGTTATGGTAATTTTGTATCATAATTGTTCTTTATGAATTGTGTTTCAATGGTAAAGCCTGGGGTGGCTTCGGTGTGGAAATCGAGATCACTGGCGGTAATACCTTTTCAAATGGGTTACGATTTGGGGGTGTTACAGATTTGGTATCAGAGCTAAAGTTTTTTTTTAAAACAGGTTGGGTATTTTGAAATGTTTTATCCTTCTAAAACTATTTCCCATTTTGAACTGGAAAATGTCTTCCAAACGAATTTGAAATAAATACCGTTCATAGACGTGCCTTCTTTAGTCTGATATGAGAGGTATGGGAGTTACCTCTATATCTAGAAAGACTGACATATTCTTGTTGTTGTAAGACATAGGTATTTGTCTATTCTTTTGAAAGGACTCGAAAGGTGCCGAGATATTCTATCATCTCTAGTAAGGTTAGATTTCCCTGTTTCTCAGAGATATTTCGAGGTTGGAGGACCTAGTAGTCCCCTCGAAGGTATCAAGTATGTACTTCCTGAGTTGGTAGTACTTAATATCCTAGTGCTGTAATCTCTGAGTAATTTGGTGTGAACGTTCGGGAGATTAGTGTAGATGAATCTTGTGCTCTATGTTCATAATTCATCTATAGAATTACCAATTTGATCTATTCTAAGTGATTTTATTACATTGATATATGGGATAATTAAGGAATCACTCTTAGGAGTTTTGATGTCTAAGTAGGATGTCACAGTCGTTGACATTCATTGTTGAGGAAACGAATACGAAGGATGAATGCTCGATGCAGTCGGGATTTGCCTCCGTATGAGAATTCGTGGGTTGAACCTAAGGTAGATTTCGTTGAGCCATTATGGTAGGCCAACGAAATATTGTAATAACGACATTTAAATGGAAGTGATTTCAAGGGAACTCTAAGGAAAATCCCGAGGAAAATCCTAAGGAAGATCCTCAAGGAGAGGAAAATCCTAGGGGAGATCCCGAGGAAGATCCAGAGGAAGATCCTCGAGAGGAGGAAGATCCTGCGGAAGATCCTTAGAAGGAAGAAGATCCAGAGGAAAACCCTGAGGAAGATCCTCGAGAGGGGGAAGATCTGAGGGAAGATCCAGAGGGAACTTCCGATGAGAACCCGGAGGAAGACCTCGTAAGGCAAGGCTAGAAGAGTCTGATGCCTAAAGTATTCATTTATGAGTATCTTTTAGGAAATAAGGATATTGGGAGAAGTTATGGAAAGATTTGTTTCTTCTTGAGACATCATATTCCTAGCGTTTGGAGGTATAGGTTATGTGGAGTTAATGAGATTAAGAGTTATATCTCACTTGTGTACTTGGGATTTTGTTCCATTAGAAGTATATAGAGGTGGACTAGTGCAAAGTCCGGAATGTCTAGTAGTGAAATCATGCTGTAGGCATTAGTGTGGATAAAGTGTTGTGAAGGAATAAGTTGATTAAAGGAATAGTTCTATAAGAACTCGTTTCCTCTATTGCAATCTTGAGTAAGATTGTGGAATCAAGAATTATGGTGATTGGATTCATAAGTAAGTATGACCCATGTAGGACCAATGGTTAAAACTTTTGGAAAAGCCAAGTGTACGATATCATAGGTATCCTTTTGGGAGATCTATTTGAGATTCGTTGGAGGTAAAACAAGGAAATGATGTGATTAAGTCCTGGATGGATAGTAGATTGTGTGAGGAATATGAGGATTTTAAATTAGAAATAAGTCATTTAAGACGGTACGAGTCATTGGACTCGATAAGTGGAAATTCCAGATGATGAAGAGTTATGACTCTTGGGAATGGTCAAGGATTGACATCTTGTGAGTATGTCATCTATAAGGCTTATGGTATCATTCTCTTTGAGGAAATAGGAGTAATATCTTATGTGATACGTTTCGAGGAACGTAGGAATAAGATATTGTGATTGTTCTTGAATCTTAAATGAGTTAAGTTAGAAATTGTTTAAAGAGATGTGTTAAATTATTCTTGTAAGGATTTTAAGTTAGAGATGGCGTAAAGCCAGTCTTACTTTAAGATAAATGATGGGATTGTATAAAGTACCATTAAGGGAATTAAGGAAGTTATGATTCGAGGTTACTAAGATTTAATATCTGAATTATAAGAAGTTAATGTATAAACCTTGGGTTTGTCTATAAGGAGATTGGAGGAGAAATGTGTATTCTCCTATTAAAAGTGTAGTAATATCGTTAAGGTGGTAGGAGACCATTATTCTAAAGTAGACATGATCTTATGGAGGTAGTAAGAGTTATTACCTGGTATGTTGTATGGAGATAAGGTTGTGTGATGATGTTATGATTAAGGATATTAAGTTCAGATAGTAAGTTGATGTTGAGGCAGGTTCCTCATTAGCTTAATGCAAGTTTCGGGGTCGAAACTTTTCTTAAGGGGGTAGTAATGTAATATCCCTTAATTTTAGTAAGGATATTTGGGTAATTTTTCCAACCTTCGTTCAAATTAATTATTTCGCTTTCAGTGGAGTTTGGATTTTCTGTAACATCCATGATCTCCGAAATAATTCCTTGAGTGGTATAAAATACATTCAATGTATTTTCGGGACTTAGAATATTTGTTTGGATACAAACATATAATTTCCGGGGTTAAAAACCCATACCAAAACAATTTCCTCAAAAAGTTTTGCATGCCGAGTCTTGGTGTCACTTCAGCGTGCGTTGTCGGGGCACCTATCGATGAGGTGGCCGGAGTTGTCAGGGCACCTGTCGATGAGGTGGCCGGAGTTGTCGGGGCACCTGTCCATGAGGTGGTCGGAGCTCTACCCCCTTCCTTGGGCTATTTAAGGAGCTGGATCTTGGAGGCTGCAAGGCACACTCGATCTCTTCATCTCTCTCCCAGCCTTGCTCGGCCGTTCTTCCCACCAGCGAGCCCTTAGTTCTCCTCCGGCAAGCGTTGCTGCCGCTGTGCTATTGCCGCTGTCGTCGCGCCTTGCTACGATCTGCTGGGAGCTGGCTGTTGTGCTTCGTGTCGCCGCTGAAACGCCGTCGTCCGCTGCTACTGGTGGCTCCCCTTCCCGGCGTCAAGACAAGAAGCCCCGGCGAGCCTTGTTGTTCGTTGTTGTGAATCGCCGCTGCTGCCTCCGTTCGACTCCCCTCCGGCGAGCTACTGCTGGTGGTTGCGTCCTTCCCGGCGAGAAGGCGGGCGCCAAGCCGCTGCGCTCCTTTGCCGAGCTGCCCCGGTCGTGAAGCGGCACCATTGTTGTTGCTCCGCTGTGCTGTTGTTATTCGGGGAAGAAGAAAGCAAAGGAAGTGGGCCCCCCTTAAGCCTAATTAATTCTTATTGGGCCTGTAACACCCCCAAATTTAACCCCATTTGAAAGCGCTACTGTCGATGACCCCGGACGTAAACCCCGAAGTCACCCCAGGCTTTTCCGACGTCATAACTGACTTAAAACACTGTTACAATACTAAAATCATAACTTTTATTAAACCACATGGTCGCGGAATTACACGATTCCAACAACGACCCAATTAATCAGAAATACAACAGCGGAAATAAATACAGAATACAAAATAGCACAGCGGAAATCTTTTAAACAAGGCAACAAAACAACTTGTCAAAAACACCGTTCATCTTCATAGTCGTTCTAGCCTTCACGGAACTGCAACACACCTGATGTGCCAAATCGGACAGATGACACCAGCCAACCATGCAAGGAATATAACGGTTGGTCAGTCTAATGAAAGACTACGCAATGGTACAAAGCAGATTGGTTCGAAGCAGTCGTATTAGGTTAGACTCATCGTCCCTCGAATAATAACCGAGTACGCTAGTCAACCATCATACTCCTACTAGAATATACGAAGCAGCATGAACAAGAGAAGATTCTGGAGACCGAGTCTCACAACAATCAATCCCAAAAGAAGACTCCAAATGAAATGAGCCTTATAGGAAAATATGACAAATGTGGGGGAACATAAACAAACACACACACACACACACACACATCATCACAATATCGCATACGAGCGATCTACAACTAAGATGAGCTTTTCCTAGCTGCACTAGCGCCTAGCTGCACTACTCGCCAAACATTTTAAATAAGTGCTACTCATACGGCACTTTATTATTATGGTCAAGGTATTTTCATTATGTGCATACTCATGGCACATATCTTATTTAAATGACCACACACGCACATCACGTTATAAGCTTTTAACATCTCTCTACAAGAGATAACACGGGGAATAATCCCAGGGAATAAATCCCAACCGGTTGTACTTTAACAAAATAACGGGGAATAAATCCCATCCAGTTGCATTTCTACGTGCACGTATCCTCTATTAGGATAGGGTCATGACCTGAACAAAACTAACGGGGAATAAATCCCAGGGAATAATCCCAACAATTACGTTACTACACACGGACTGTACTAGCAGTCAAACACACAATCACAACACAGAGAACCATCATGGCTCAACCTGAACAACTAACACCCTAGATTTAACAATCTAAACACACACGATCAATCACATCAAAGACCCTTACGGCCTTCACCTGCACAAATCTAGAATAGACTAGCGTCGGTTCTAGCAGAATATACAACCTAGTATAATAACTTCTTTTAAACACATAACGTTATCAAAACTGTTTCCAACATAATTCAGAATCATCCCAAATTAATTAACAACAAAACAATTGATAATTAATGAAAGTATGGAATGATGAGCAAGAGCGAACCGCCACTTGCCTTAGATCCGACAACTTCGAATCAAGCTCAGTAACGTCTAGTTCCTGGATCTGAAACTAGAGCAGATCTTGGATATCAAATCCCTACGAAACGGCCCATAACAAGACCCTAAGTTAGATTCAATACACTTATATATGAATCTAAAAGAATACAAGAAGAAATCAAAGGAAACGAGCAAATCCCAAAGCCAAACCAACAAGACACACAACTCGGACGCCCTCACCGCGATCGCGGCGAGTCGCGGCCAGTCGCGGTATTCGTGTGGCATGACAGTGGCGAAGCTCGACAGCTCCCATGGAGTATTTCTTACCCAAACCGATTTGTTTGCCTTCGATTTGTCTATGGTTCGATCTCCCAACACCTCAAAGCTTCTCACAACACTCAAGAGCTCCTTCTCAACTCAAGAGACACTCGAAATCTCCCACACACGAAGCTCACAAGCTCGGCTTTACTGGAGAAAAATAGAGGAAAACAGAGGAGAAGAAGAAGGAAGAAGAAGAGAGCTTAAGCTTCGGTCTTCACCTCCTTTTATAGCCCAATCCGAGTCTCCACCAAGGGAACAAGTCGGGGACAAGCCAAATCCAAGTGGATCGAGCCACTTGCCTGCCCCAAAAACAGAAAAAAAAACAGAGTGCTATAGTAACCGCCTTCGAGGAAGACGACACTGCTCAGCAAAAGGTGTTACCGCGAGCGCGGCCGGTCGCGGTGAATCGCGGTTGATCGCGGTCAATCGCGGTGAGTCGCAGTTTAAAGGCCGACTTCGTTAATTCTTATCCGAACTTGGTTTGGATTAAATTTCTTAACTCCGGGTTAAATATATTCGTACATTAACGATACATTAACCCCGAAAACACCTCAACTGTATTATATAATGCTCGGAAAATTTTATAGAGCTCAGACCCCTTTTGAGAAGGTCCGAGACTCACTGAATTAAATCCGTCTAGCAAAACAGGCATAAGAAAAATTTAAAAATAATTTAAAATACCCTTAAAAATTACGGGGTGTTACAACTTCTCACTACACTCAAGAGCTCCTTCTAACACTCAAGGGCCTTCTCGAATCAAGCTCCAACGGCTCGAAAATGGAGGATTTCAGAGGAGAAAAACAGAAGAGAAAGGAGGAAGAAGAAGAGAAGAAGAAGGGAGCTTCAACGTCTGACTTTGACCCCTTTTATAGCCTCAATCCGAGCCACCACTTGGGGAACAAGGGGACAAAGGCGAAGGGCAAGTTGGCTGCCCACTTGGCCTGCCCAAAACTGAGCCAAAACAGAGCTACAGTAACCGTCACGCGAGGAAGACGACTCTGCCCAGATCTTGGCATTACCGCGATCGCGGCGAGTCGCGGTTAGTCGCGGCATCTCGCGTCAGGTCGCGTCAAGTCGCGGTTTAAAGGCCGACTTCGTTAACTCTTATCCGAACTTGGTTTGGATTAAATTTCTTAACTCCGGGTTAAATATATTCGTACATTAACGTTACATTAACCCCGAAAACACTTCAACTGTATTATATAATGCTCGGAAAATTTTACAGAGCTCAGACCCTTTTCAGAAAGTCCGAGACTCACTGAATTAAATCCGTCTAGCAAAACGGGCATTAAGAAAAATTCAAATTACCCTTATAAAATACGGGGTGTTACAGGGCCGAACACAAAGCCCAATTCATTCTAGTCCAGATTTAACCCGAAATTATACGAGCGTTAGAACGTGATTCGCTGGATCGCGTGTGGACTCGTACTCTGCTAGGAATATTCTGAAGCTTAAGCCATATTCTTGGAAAGGATATTTTCGGTAGTCATCTCATCTAGATTCATCGCCGAATCTACTCCAGGCAAGTGGCGGTTCGCTCTTGCTCATCATTCCATATTTCCATTGATTATCAATTATTTAATTGTTAATTGATTTGGAATGAATATTGTTTTCGTCTGGAACAGTTTTGATAACTGTATGTGGATATAAAAGAAGATATTATAATAGGTTGTATATCTGTTAGAACAACACTATTATATATATATATATATAGATTGGTATATCTATGATGATGGCCATGATGGCTTTGTTGTGAATTATTACTGTGTTGAACTATTTAGTTAGCACGAGTATTCGTAGGAGCGGTAGTCCTTGAGATGGCTATGCGTTTCTTGATAACCCGGTGGGAAGGATGGAAGGATCCAACCCCGTTTGCAGGTCATGACCAGTCACTCTACCTCGGTGGTAGGGGGTGAGGGCACAACAGCTGGTGCTCATATCGAGATTCCGATCCCCTATAGCATATGTCGCTCGGTGCAACATATGTATGCATGCCTTGCTAGGCATGTGTGTAAAGATCCCCTGTAGCATATGTTGCTCGGTGCAACATATGTATGCATGCCTTGCTAGGCATGTGTGTAAAAGCTTATAACTTGGTTGAGAATTTTATAACTAAAGAAGATAAGTGCCTTGTGTGCACATAATTAATATGCTCTTTGGTGACCTTTAAACTTATGTGTGGAAAAGGGTTCCAGATACTTGTCATGCTTGGTGGTAAAGACTCGATCTTTTGGAGTCTTTCTTGTTGGATTTTCCCATAAGACTCAATTCAGTTGGAGTCTTCTCTTGTTCATGCCTCTTGTTGTATTCCAGTAGGAGTATGGTGGTTGACTATTGTCATCGGTTTTAATTCGAGAAACGATGAGTCTAACCTAATACGACTACCTAGAACCACTCCGTTTGAGCCCTTGCATAGTCTTTCATTAGACTAACCAACCGTAATTATTCTCTGCATGGTTGGCTGGTGTCATCCGTTCGATTCGGCACATCAGATGAGTCGAGGACCCATGAAGGCTAGATCGACTATGAACATGAACGGTATTTGAAAATGTTTTAATCAGGCTACGATCTTTGGGCATTGACTACTGAAGTCAATACTCTTGTAAATTATTTTAAGTCTTCCGCTGTATTGTAATAACTCTGTATTTTGTCGCATTTGGAATTGTGTTGAAATTCCGCGACTATGTTTTAAATGAAAGTTATGGTAATTTTGTATCATAATTGTTCTTTATGAATTGGGTTTCAATGGTAAAACCTGGGGTGGCTTCGGTGTGGAAACCGAGGTCACTGGCGGTAATACCTTTCCAAATGGGTTACGATTTGGGGGTGTTACAGCACAATTGGTATCAAGGTGCTTAGGCGCTTGATAAAGGGTGGAGAGGTCGCGTGTTCGACTCTCACCAACAACCTGCTGGGCGCCATTTAATTTGGGCCAGCGAGGGGTTGGGGTACACGGCCTGCAGGCCAGTTAAGGATGGCAGTGCCGGGGTGTCAGTCAGGCCCGTTGTCGGCAAGGTCAGGCACCAACATAAAAGTGTACTTTTTTTGTAACATCCCAGGCCAAGCTACCCCAGCCACCAAGCCGCCCAACCACCCAACGGTGCCGGCGCCGGTACTGGTGCCGCCTGGATGTACAAGGGCATGTAGCCCACACACCCAACCCTTCCCCCATTTAAATGGGTAGGTTGTTGCCCACGGGGATCAAACCCGGGACCTTTAGATATAAGGGCATAACCTTGCCACTTATATCCCCAATTGCGCTGCAGCGTAATTGGTGATATAAGTGGCAAGGTAATGCCCTTATATCTAAAGGTCACGGGTTCGATCCCCGTGGGCAACAACCTACCCATTTAAATGGGGGAAGGGTTGGGTGTGTGGGCTGCATGCCCTTGTACATCCAGGCGGCACAAGTACCGGCACCGTTGGGTGGCTGGGCGGCTTGGTGGCTGGGGTAGCTTGGCCTGGGATGTTAAAAGTACAAGGGCAAAGACCTCCTAATACTTGTTATAAAGAAATGACTAGACCTCGCAAGGTACATAGCGTTCCTACGAATGCCCGTGCTAACTAGGCATGTAAGTTCACAATAAATCCACACCAAAATCCATTTATCACCTTATGGTAATATCATATAGAATTACATATAATAGTGTTGTTTCTAGCAATATATACAACCTATTATAAATTCATATTTTTAACACATCATTTGTATCGTTTTAGTTCCCAAACACAAATCAACAACTTTTTTCCAACTTAATTAAACAATTAAGTAATTGATAAACAAGAAGAATATGGAATAAATCAGAAAGAGCGAACCACCACTTGCCTTAGTCTGGACGAATGAAGAGTCGGGTTTCGAGATCCGGGAACTTGAACTTGTGCACGGCTGCCTACTAACATTCCCATTGAATTTTATCGTCATTCCATAGGTCGGAATGACGATAAAATTCCAACCCGACGACACATACGAGATGAGTTTTAAGAACAAAACCCTAATTAGTTACGGGTAAGAAAAAGATGAAACAAAACGAAGGAAAGAGCCAGTGCCGCAGTCGCGGATAGCATAGCCTTGATCGCGGCTTGCTAGGCAAAGCCGCGGCAGCGGCATAAGGGGCCGTGATCGCGGGCCATGCCTTGGCCGAGATCGCGGGCCTCTGTCCAGCCACGGTCGCGGTAGATGGAGCCGCAGTCGTGGGACTCCATACCGACACAAGTTTAACGACACTACGGAGCCTTATCGAACGACGACGAAGCTTCGGATCTCGGTTCTGAACAATTGCGCAGCACCACACCCCTTCTGGCTTCATGTTGATGGATCTCCAACTCCAACAATGGTCGACGACGACAATACTCCGACGTAACACACAACCCGAGCTTTATCGAGAGGAAGAGATAGTGATTGTGAATAAAAGGGCAGCCAACACCACCTATTTATATGCTGGGATGGAGCTCTTCCCATTAAGTGAGAGGAAGCTCGAACGCTCGACCTCCCTCAACCGATTGCTCGGAGAAGAAACGCCGGAAATCCAAAGCGTCGGCGTCTCAGTAAAGATGAGGAAGAAGACGAAGCAACAGTGCCGCGATCGCGGTTTCATAACAGCGATCGCGGTTTGGCTTTTGGGCAAACCGCGCCCGCGGTTTTATAACTGCGGTCGCGGGCAATACCGCCCCCGCGGTTTCATACCCGCGGTCGCGAGCAATGCCGCACCCGTGGTTTCCTAACCTTGATCGTGGGTCTTGCTTAATTCCCATATGGTTCTTATAGGGTTACAGATCATGCCTAACACGTCTTGCTTACAAAACGAAAATTGGGACTTTTAGGGGTTATTACAATACCTCCCCTTAAAAAAAATTGTTTCGACCCCGAAACTAGGCCGAAAACAGCTCGAGAAAACGACTTTGCATATCAGAACCAGTCTCCCAAGTTTCCCAAGTCACCTCATCAGATCCTGACTTGGACCAAAGGATTCTTACTAACAGTACCACCTTGTTCCTCAGGTGCTTGTGGCGACGTTCGAGAATACGCACATGTCTCTCCTCGTATGTACCATTTGCCTGAATCTCAATGTCATCATAGATCAGCACATGGGACTCATTTGGCACATACTTCTTCATCAGGGACACATGAAACACGTTATGCACAGAATGCGCCGACGGCGGCAATGCCAAACTGTATGCTAAAGATCCAACTCTGTCAAGGATCTCGAACGGTCCCACGTAGCGAGGGTTGAGCTTCCCACGCTTGCCGAACCTAAACACGCCCTTGGATGGCGAAACCCTGACAAACACTTTGTCACCTACCTCAAACTCGACATTCCTGCGCTTCAAATCAGCATAAGACTTCTGTCGACTCTGAGTTGTAAGCATCCTCTGTCTGATCAAGGCAATATCTGAGGCGATCCTTTCGACTAACTCTAGTCAGAGCAAAACCTTGTCGACATTCTCATCCCAACAAATCAGAGATCTATACTTTCGACCATACAAAGCCTCGAATGGAGCCATCTTATTGGTGGAATGCCAGCTGTTATTGTACGTGAATTCAATCAGACTCAAGCTATTCTCCCAACTGGTCGGACGATCCAGCACACAGGCTCTCAACATATCCTCTAGTGTTTGAATGGTCCTCTCAGACTGCTCATCCGTCTGAGGATGAAACGCAGTACTGAACCTCAACTCAGTGTCCATGGCCTTGTGGAGTTCCTTTCAGAACCTCGACATAAATCGGCCATCACGATCCGATACAATGGTTTTTGGCGTACCATGCAATCGGACAATCTCGTGTAGGAAACCTTCTGATAGCCTCTGGGTTCCCCAAGTTGACTTGATGGCCACGAAATGAGCACTGTTCGTGAGCCGGTCAATGATCACCATATGGCATCCTTCTTACTCTGAGTCTTCGGCAACCCCGTGACGAAGTCCATCGCAATATCCTCCCACTTCCATTTTGGCACTAGAAGAGGTTGCAATTCACCGCCTGGTCTGCGGTGTTCAATCTTGACCTTCTGACAAGTCAAGCATCTCACCACAAATTCTGCAATATCCCACTTCATGTTGGGCCACCATAATTTCTTTCTAAGGTCTTTGTACATCTTACTGGATCCTGGATGTACAGAATAAGCTGATGAATGGGCCTCCTTCATTATCACATGACGAAGGCCACCTCCATCAGGCACACAGATCCGGTACTAAAACCAAAGTGATCCATCATCTTGAATCACAAATCCCGGAGCTTTCCCATCCACAACTTCACTGCTTAACTTTACTAAGATCAGATCATCAACATGTTTCTCCCTGATCTGATCGAGTAATATAGCCTGAATTTCCAGCATACTCAGGCAACCTTGACGTTGATCGTACAAAACATCGATCTCACACAATCCTTGTTGCAGTTTTGTTTAGGCAGTGAGTAAAGCTACCACGGTCTCATGCGGCGTCTTTCGGATCAAAGCACCGGCTACCACGTTAGCTTTGCCCGGATGATATAGCAACTCGATATCGTAATCCTTGAGTAGCTCTAACCAGCGACGCTGCCTCATATTCAACTCTTTCTGAGTGAACACATACTTCAGACTCTTGTGGTCGGTAAAGATCTGGCATCTAAAACCATAGAGGTAGTTCCTCCAAATCTTTAGTGCAAAAACCACAACCGCCAACTCCAAATCATGCGTTGGATAGTTCGCATCATAGGGCTTCAATTGACGAGATGCATATGCAATAACTTTTCCTTTCTGTATTAATACACATCCTAACCCATGTTTTGAAGCGTCACTATAGACCACATAACCATCAGTGCCAAAACTGGTGCTAACGTCAAGCACTGTTTCAGCTTCTGAGAACTTGCCTCGCACCTATCGTCCCATATGAACTTCTTGTGAACCTTGCGGAGTAACCCGGTCATGGGTAGAGCGATCTTTGAAAATCCCTCCACGAACCGTCGGTAATACCCTGCAAGTTCTCTGAAACTGCGCACCTCCTTCACGTTCTGAGGTCGCTTCCAGTCAGCTACTGCCTCAATCTTCTGAGGATCAACCATAACCCAATTCTCATTAATAACATGGCCTAAGAAAGCCACTTCCTTAATCCAGAACTCACACTTAGACAACTTAGCATACAATTTATTTTGTCTGAGGACCGACAATGTGATACGAAGATGCTCCTCGTGAACTTCTTCGTTCGGAGAGTAGATCAGGATATCGTCGATAAATACCACCACGAACTTGTCCAGATACTGATGAAAACATTTGTGCATCAGATCCATGAAAACTGCCAGAGCTTTTGTAAGCCCAAATGGCATGACTACGAACTCGTAGTGTCCATATCTCGTTCGGAACGCAGTCCTCAGAATATCTTCCTCACGAATCCTGAGCTGATGATAACCATACCTCAGATCAATCTTGGAAAAGACTTTTGCTCCCTACAGTTGATCCAAAAGATCATCTATCCTTGGTTATTCTTGATGGTGACCTTGTTCAACTCTCGATAGTCGATACAAAGGCTAAACGAACCATCCTGCTTCTTGACAAACAAGACAGGAGTGCCCCAAGGCGATGCACTCGGCCTTATATATCCTTTCTCGAGTAGCTCCTCAAGTTGTTTCCTCAATTCATGCATCTTCGCTGGAGCCATCCGATAGGGTGCTTTAGAAGTCGGCGAGGTTCCAGGCTCTAGATCAATAATGAACTGTACGTCACGTTTCGGGGGTAAACCGGGAATCTCTTCAGGAAAGACATCAGGATACTCACATATGACAGGAACATCATGAATTGAAGTCTCATCCTTTTTGGGTTTATCCAGATAGCACAAGTACCCGACACAACCTTGTCGGAGTAGCTTAAACGCGGACATTGCATTTATCAACTTCCCGTTATCAGCGTCAATACGACCCTTCAATCTACATAGAAACTGGCCCCCAGATGAAACTGTCACTGTCTTTGTGCTAAAATCGATTACCGCCCCGTGACGTGTCAGCCAGTCCATCCCGAGAATGATGTTGTATGGAGCCATGGCTATACAAATCAAGTCGGCTTCGAAATTCCGACCTTGAATGGTAATCAGAAATTCCGACAGTGGCTTGGTCCCTACTAATTGCTCACCATTGGGAAGGTTCACCACAAATAGTTCGCAAGATTCATTGCACTTCAACCCTAACTTACTCACACACTTCTCCGAAATAAAGGAATGAGTGGCACCCGAATCAAATAATATGCAAACTGATGTAGAGTGAAGGTATATAGTACCTTGGGCAATCAAAGCATTTGGTCCGTCAGCCTCACGCATCTCGTACAACCGCTGATCCTGACTCATTGGAGAAGTTGGAGCCTTTCCCTTGTTCTGAGCAGTTGTTTGCATCGAGGTACTAGCAGTCCCTACAGGCTTGAATCGAGGTTGGTTATTATGGATAACTGACCCTTGTTGAGACTCAGCCTCCTTCTGCCTCCTTTGAGGACAAAAAGTCTGCAAATGCCCTTCCTTCCCGCATGCAAATCACGTTCTCTTGCCCTTCGTGCACTCATTGCTCTTGTGCCCCGGCGTTCCGCAATTATAGCACTAGATTGGGTTCTTGCTCTGGCCTGAGCATTGAGTAGGACCTGACTGTGTCAACTCAGCTCTTGCTCGACCAGACTTGGAAAAGTGTGATGGAAGTGCGGGTCGTTTGAACCCACTAGCCTGAGGCTGACTCTGCACCGGTTTCTGTCGGTTACGCTTCTTCGCTGACTCCTCCAGAGTCACCTCTAGCTTGTAGGCGGCATCCACATACTGTTCCAGAGTAGAGCAGCTGTGGCGCACCATCAAAGGCTTGATATCTGGGTTCATCCACTCATGAAAATACTAGATTTTTTTCTCCTCACTCGACACATCCGCTTCAGCATAGTGCAACAAATGGGTAAATTTTGTAGCTAGCTTAGTCACGTTCAGCCCATCAGTCTTGGGGTAAAGGAACTCATTATGTTTCTCCTCCCTCATAGCACGAGAAAAGAAACGATCGGTCATCTTGGTCTTGAACATACTCCAATTCAATGCGGGATGATCAGCTAATCCGGTGCTCTCTCACCATTCACTAGTCACATCCTTTAATTGAAGGGAGGCAATGTGCAATTTTCTCAACTTCAGTGCAAGTGATATTCCTGAACAACCGTTTCATGTGTAAGAACCAATACGCTACCCTAACTGGTTCTCTAGTACCATCATAACATTCAGGCCTCATCGAGCTAATGGCCTTCAAGGCCCGACCGAAGGTACAGGGTCCACTGGCTCCCCAAATTCAGGAATAACCTGAGGAACTGGGACACCTTGTGCTTGTTGTACAACTAGCCTAACTATCTCGGTGATAGCCTGCACAATGATCCTTCGAATGGCCTCGATGGCCGCAGCATCAAAGACCACTGGAGCAGTTGGTGGCAGAAAAGTTCCTTCCCTCTCCACTTGAGGGTTAGCCTAAACACAGTTATCGCCTGCCGAGTTATTGTGAGAGGCAGATTCGCTCTCAACCCCCTGATTAGCAGCACTTCACAGGTTTATCCTAGGGTCGTTACTTGGCCTAGCACCCACATGGGTAGTGTTCCTCGTGTTCACCATCTGTTTGCCGATCAAATTATTAAAGTACCCCATGAAATTAATATACCATTTAAAGAAGCACAATAAATGTAATTAATTCAGATTAGATTAATCTTGCAAATTTTATTGATCAAAAGAACTGAACCACATTTCATAAGTCTTAGAATAACCTTTCTAAACGATAAGACAAAATTGTTGGGAGGCTAAAGCTCTAATAACAACGAAAGGCAAAACAACGAGAAATGATCACTACGACTTGCTATTGCCCCCTCGAAGTGTCTTTGAAGACATTCCTGTACTCATCAGCCCTCCGATGTCTCTTCGGAGGTAACCTATCTTCTGGTTCTAGAGCCGGTCTCCTCGAGCTACTAGGACCCGAAACATTTGGCCCCTCCCTAGGCACCGTTGGATAGCAAAACCGATCCAAAAACCGTGGGCGAAAAATCTGCCACATCCAGCTCGTAGTGCGGGTTGATCAGTTGCTTTGCTTGCCTGATGTTTTCCTGAAGCTCATGGACATTATCCGGCATGTCTTCCTAATAGCGAGTCCATCCACTCATTCATGTGCTCAACTAGCACACGGGGCCTAACCCTTGCCTGATGGGTGGGAACATCCACAGAAGCCTCCAACGATCCCCACGGTCTCGCTTGCCTACGAGCTTGCTCCGTCATCTCATCCACATGGCGGCGAGCCTCGGTGGAAGCCATCTCATTCTGACGTAGTATGTGGAGTGAAGCAGGGCTCATCACCGGCTCTCGAGGTGAGTGGGTAGGATATGGACGCAGAGCTATTGGTGAATCCAATGGCGAACTCCATCCGATCAGCACCAGACACCCCAAGTGCCTCCCAAGTAGCAGGGGACAAAGGTGTGTACTCCACAAATGGTGGCATCTCTGGGCTAGGGAAAATGAATTGCATCCCCGGATCCTCCTCATCATCCACAAGCATGTGCTCCAAACCTAACTCTGGCTCAGATTCCATGGGGTCCTCCTCGGGGTCCTTCTCGGGGTCTTCCTTGGGGTCTTCCTCATGATCCTCCTCAGGGTCTTCCACCCTATCTGATACAAGGACCACCGACTCCCCGAGAACGGTCTTTTCCTCCTCTTGAGGACTAACCGAATCCCCAACTAGAGCACAACTCGGGAGACCAGGAGACTCGAGCTCGACCTTAAGTGGCGGAGCTACTTCGGCTTCCTTCCTTTCCTTGAGCTGCGATACAATAGCACCCATTGCATGCGAGGTGACGAGGGAGGATTAGATATTTCCAAATTCAAAAGGTAACTTTCTATATTTAGGTAGGAGAAGAAGGCACGACTAGAACGGCAGAGGTTTCAAAGTATAAAATCTACTCAAAAGTATAATTTTGTTAGAACTTTGACTCGTCTTTTGAAATAACCCAATCAGTTTCTTTACTACGAAAGGAGAACTTTTCACAAAGTTTGGTTTTAAATACAATGATTTGAAATCTTTAACATTTTTTAAAAAAAAATCGGCTCTGATACAAAATCTATAACACCCCCAAAAATAACTTGGAAATATTACCGCCAGTGACCTCAGAATACATATCTGGGGTCACCCAAGGCTTATCATTTTTATTGCAAATAAATACAACATTGTAAACTTTATTAAATATCATGAAATGAGCAGATAATGTCTCACACCGACATTGCAAGTTACAAACAGTAGTAGCAACCAAATACAAAACATATCATGTAGCGGTAGTCTTTAAAATATATAAAATGCCATAAAGGGTTTGAACCGTGTAAATCTCACGCCAGGATCCTCAACCTTATGGAAACACTTACAATATCAACTGCCTTTAACGTCGGGGACTTGCCTTCTCACATGAAATTTACCTGATGTGCCGTATGAGATGGATGACACCAGCCAACCATGCAAAGAAAAAATAACGGTTGGTTAGTCCAATGAAAGACTATGCAAAGGTTTGAAGAAAATGTTCTAAGTAGTCATATTAAGTTACAACAATCGCTTTTCGAATAATAACCGATAGACGATGCTAACTTCAATACTTCCACGGAAATACAAGAAAAGGAATGATTCAAGAGAAAGACTCCAATGGAATTGAGTCTTCTAGGAAACGTATGCAATTGTTTGGGAATGTTAAGTTTTCACCCAAGTTTACAAAAACGACCTTGATTATTTGGGTCCACGACCAACCTCACCGCGTACTGCGAATCCAGATTGGAAAGAGGACATACTCTAACAAGAGTTCGGGCGGGTTCCACGTTGTACTTATCGCTCGAGGGTATATTAGTTATGTGCGTTAAAGCACTTATCTTATTTACTTTCAAAACGTACATTCACGTTAAGGCTTTTAGTTCACATCATCTCGATACGAGAGATATCGTTGGGATGAATCTCGAATGTTGGCACTAGCTAAGTGCACCTACCACTTATATCCGAATAAGGGTACAGTCATGACCAGGAGTACTAGGGCAAAAACCTCCTAATACTTGTTATAAAGAAACGACTAGACCTCGCAAGGTACATATCGTTCCTACGAATACTCGTGTTAACTAAGCATGTAAGTTCACAATAAATCCACACCAAAATCCATTTATCACCTTATGGTAATATCATATAGATCTACATATAATAGCGTTGTTTCTAGCAATATATACAACCTATTATAAACTCATATTTTAACACATCATTTTATCGTTTTAGTTCCCAAACACAAATCAACAACTTTATTCCAACTTAATTAAACAATTAAGTAATTGATAATCAAGAAGAATATGGAATAAATCAGCAAGAGCGAACCGCCACTTGCCTTTGTCTGGACGAATGAAGAGTCGAGTTTCGAGATCCGAGAACTTGAACTTGTGCACGGCTGCCTACTAAAATTCCAGTGGAATTTTATCGTCATTCCGTAGGGCGGATCCGAATCCGCACAACCAGCCATGGATACGAGCACATTACAACCCGACGACACATACGAGACGAGTTTTAAGAACAAAACCCTAATTAGTTACGGGTACGAAAAAGAAGAAACAAAATGAAGGAAATATGCAGTGCCTCGGTCGTGGATAGCATCGCCGCGATCGCGGCTTGCTGGGCAAAGCCGCGGCCGCGACAGAAGGGGCCACGATCACGGGCCTCTGCCCAGCCGCAGTCGCGGTAGATGGAGCCACGGTCGCAGTAGACGGAGCCACGGTCGCGGGACTCCATCCCGACACGAGCTTAACGACACTACGGAGCCTTACCGAACGACGACGAAGCTTCGAATCTCGGTTCTGAACAATTGCGCAGCACCACACCCCTCCTGGCTTTGTGTCGATGGATCTCCAACCCCGACAATGGTCGACGATGACAATACTCCGACGTTAACACACAACCCAAGATTTATCGAGAGGAAAAGATGGTGATTGTGAAGAAAAGGGCAGCCAACACCACCTATTTATAGGATGGGATGGAGCTCTTCCCATTAAGTGAGAGGAAGCTCAAACGCTCGACCTCCCTCAACCAGTTGCTCAGAGAAGAAACGCCAGAAATCCAGAGCGTCGGTGTCTCAGTAAAGATGAGGAAGAAGGCAAAGCTACAGTGCCGCGATCGCGGTTTGATAACCGCGATTACGGTTTGGAGTTTGGGCAAACCGCACCCGTGGTTTTGTAACTATAGTCGCGGGCAATACTGCCCCCGCGGTTTCATACCCGCGGTCGCGGGAAATGCCGCGCCCGTGGTTTCCTAACCTTGATTGCGGGTCTTTGCTTAATTCCGATTTTAGCAACCCTCCAATAATTAGAACCCATATATTTCATTAAATGTATATCCACACATTCATATGGTTCTTACAGGGTTATAGAACATTCCTAACACATCTTGCTTAAAAAAAAATTATTAGGACTTTTAGGGGTTATTACACGGCTACCAATAGATCTCCCTTTGAGGTAGTTTATGGGAGGAATCCTATCACACCACTTGATATGGTTCCCTATGCTCTAAAGGACCCTGAGGACCAAAGAGGCAAGGACTATGCTGAGTTTGTACAAAATTTACACCAATCCACACGCCAAAGGCTTGAAGAGCGCATGGCGCAATACGTCAAACAAGCCAACAAGGGTCGACGGGAAGTGATTTTTGAGCCCGGGGATTTGGTGTGGATTCATTCTAGGAAGGAGAGGTTACCTACGCAGTGCAATTCCAAGCTCAAGATGCGGGAAACGGGCCATTTCAAGTGCTCAAGAGAATCAACAACAATGCATATCAAATTGACTTACCAAATGATTACGGTATGCATGATGTTTTGAATGTGGCTAATCTTTCTCCTTTTGTAGTTGACATGAGGAGGATGCGGATGAGCATGAAGATTTGAGGTCGAATCTTCCCCAACGGGGGAGGATGATGTGAATCGGCCCTCACATCAAGAGAAAGACAAGCCCTCGCCGGCGGCTGCGGCGAGCTCGCTAGCACACGAGGAAGCCCTCGGCCTTTCTCCTCCAAATCCTTTACCATTTGAGCCAGAGCTGCTTCAAGATGTGGATGTGCCATCTTCAAGACAAGCGCCCACCAAGCCTCTCACTCGCGTGGGCGCCCGAGCAATGGCTCACATGGAACAAGACAAGCTCGATGCTCACCAGGTCCCAAGTGTGATCACGCGGGCCCAAGACAATAAATTGCTTAAGGAACTCCACATAGGCCTTATTTCTCACAGAGCGCCGTCACAACTGGAGAAGTGCCTAGCGACTGCCGCAAGGCAAGAGACGGCGTCGACATCGTATGCGGCAACACTCTTGGGCTTGTGCAGTTCCCCCGGCAAAGCGCCTTCAAATGACTTCCGATTTCTTGCACACTCCACTGAAGTCCAAGGAAACCTAAGGAACCCAGGTTGTCCGAGTAAAGTTGGAGAATGCCCAGTGAAGACATCCAGCAACAAGATTTCCCCAACGCCGACAAATTGAAGGCCAATGTTCAACGGCTAACTCACATATTCCTAGTGAGAATGGGCCCATTTTTGGTGAACATCTGGCCCATTATGCACAAAGCAACATACCCAAAAATCAGCCCATTTTGAGTCAGTTTACCTATGGGATCACTGAAGGCAAATCGGGTTGTGTCTTAAATGTTTAAACTTTTGAGTTTTCCTTACAATAAGTACTTGTTTCTTTGCCATTGTTTAGACACGTTTTTAGCTTGAATATTTCTTGAGTTTTCCATAGAAAACCCTTGAGAAACCCTGACTTTATTGATGTCAAGTTTGGTGTGATTATCCAAACCTTGTAGATGGAATCTTGGTGCGTTCATCAGAGAACTCAAACCGCCTTTTCATATAATTTTCTGGGTGGGTTTATCCAAGGAATGTAGTTGCTTATCCTTCCCAAAATCTTCCCCTAATCCTCTCAACAGTTCACGTAAACTTCCTTCTCTCTCAATTGAGTGATCATCTTCTTGACTTGAGGCGGCAACCGGTGGCTTGGGTGTCGATCCTCTCCTGGTCAAGATCAAGATCCTTCATTGGGACACATCATCTATGGCTTGTTTAGGCCGGGTTATGACTAACAATCGCTCTTCATTGGATATTGTTTGCTTGGTTTTGAGGTAAGTCTCTCAATACTTATTTAGTTGATTGCCTTGGCTTGGCATGTATGACAATTGCATTTCTAGATTCTATATGCAATTCATGTGTTTCCTTGTTCTGTGACTTAGCTGAAGTACGCGAATGGTTTATGTGGTTACATTTTTATGTGTTTTAGTTGTGACACATAATATGTTAGGATTGTGGTTTAGCCTCTCATGGCAGAGCATATTGTAATTTAGCCTCTCATGGCATTATTGTGGTTGGACAATCATTGTATCTAAGTTGTGTGTTGTGTTGTGTTGTGTTGTGTTGTGTTGTGTTGTGTTGTGTTGTGTTGTGTTGTGTTGTGTTGTGTTGTGTTGTGTTGTGTTGTGTTGTGTTGTGTTGTGTTGTGTTGTGTTGTGTTGTGTTGTGTTGTGTTGTGTTGTGTTGTGTTGTGTTGTGTGTGTGTGTTATTTTGTGTGTTGTTACTAAGTCTTGATTATGTTCTCATTTGATTATCTTAGTAATCTACTCTGATGTGCGTTTAAGATTTGTTTAACTTTGTTTGTAATTTGTCTATTTAGTTTCCGGATTTGTGATTCGATTGTGGGTTCTTTGCTGAGATCTCAATTACTAACCCAGGTTACTCTGGGGTTTTCGGTTTGGTTTTTGCTGGTTTTTGGTTACAACTTTTAACTTTGCATAGTTTGAAAGCTACATGGAGGAGTTGAAGGTGCTCCATAGTGGTGGTAGTTTAGCCTTTGGGCTTCCTTTTGTATTTTGATGTGTACTCTGATGTTGTTATTGAGTCTAGTTGGCCTTTTTGTTGACATTTAATTCGTAATCGTGATCCTTATTGTATACTTTTCTTCATGGGTTTTATTAAGTTCAAGTCTTTTAGTCGCTTCCGATATCGTTGTTATTCTGTTTGTTTTCCTTTATGATGTGTTCTTGCCTCCAATGACAAGCCAATTGTCAAAGGCGACACCTTTGGATCTAGTCTTGGGCGAGAAGTCACGTTGTCTTGCACGAAAGGTTGACAAGATGGACACGGTGGTGCTATGAAGTGAACCCGGTGGCTAACGCGATGATGTCCGTGAGCGATTGACTGGATGGAATTGGTGGCGATGGTGGACGCGATGGAAGCAATTGATGGAGCGAATAGATAGCGATGGCGGAAGCAATTTGATGAGGGATAGGTGACTTGAAAAGACAAGTCTTTGGTGTCGTAGCGTCGACTGCGGATGAAGGGAGATGCGAAGGAAGACTTGGCTTGAATGTTCAAGCAATTGTTGTAGCGGCGGCGGCGGAGGGAATGGGGATGCGAAGATAGAGGGTGACGTCCGATCAAGGGAAGGAGGATAAACACTCTACTTGAAACCTTGATTAAAATTGAACGTACTAAAACCAATAACATAGTTTGACTTAAATACTAGGGCGAGACATCGGATGGGCCGAGTCGAACCTAGTGGGCTAGCCCATGCAAGCATGCAAAAGGCACAACCCTAAAATAGAAAGGACTATAAAAGGAAACTATCTAAAATAAGCAATAATACCAAATATAGAAAGTGTCTCAAAAAGAACGCGGCGAAGGCATGGATGCAAACACCGCGAGGAACGGCGACGAAGGGTCGATGGCCTCGCGAGTGGGTGCACGCGATGCCGGCTGCGATGATCGCGATGTTTCGATGCCGATGGTGGCAAGGACGACGAGTCTTGGGTTGGCGTCTGGGCTTCCTTGGCCAGCGACGACGCGTGCGACAAGTGACGCGACGGCGGAGGCGATGGCTTTGGACCTAGACCTTGTCACTAGGCCCTCTGAGCATAGGCTCATGGCTTCTTTCTCGTCTTGGGCCGTCATTGGAGGCAGGGTCACATCACTTTGTCTAGTGGATTCTGGGGTAGAATCCATGGCTGTGACACCCCGGATTGTGGGTGTTACAATGGGGACATCGTTATTGATTATAAGCATGCTCATAATTAAGCTGTCGAAAAGCAACAACATGAGACTCACATCATGGTATGAATTACAAAGTATAGATACGATAATGATTACGAGAAATAAATAGTTGAAAATTGAGCAAATGATTATAAGAAATTCATCAATCTATCATAAAAAGACAATGTCTTATCAAACAATTTCTTACTAAGAAATTACAAATGAAACTAATAGGATAGAGCTTGCGGACTTCATTATGAAGTTGACGCCCACGTTGGATAACATTTTAGCTTATCCGGGTAATCAACGTCAATATTGGATAACATTTTAGCTTATCAATTGAAAATTGAGAAAACATACTTAATGGAATGAAATGTTATTCATAATAATGTTAAATTTGCTACAAACTGACATATTGTTGATCAAATGATAAGGTCTTTTGTGCAATATTCACTAGATCATTAAACCATAATAAAAAGTTGCAAAGTCGTCAAAGAGGAAAGGGTAAGGAAAACAAATAAGCCATATAGGATCATCACCCTTAGTATATAGCCAGTTTGAATAGAAGACACAACAATCTCGATCACATCTTGTTAAATGAATCAACCAATAAAAAATAGCAGTTCAATATCACAGCATGCAAAACACACTTGAAGCACGCAATTAGATCGAGTTTAGTTAAAAACCCCACCTTAACTTAATTGGCTATCGTTAACTAAACTGAATAGTGAAAGTCAATTCACATTATTTGTTTGTCTCATGCTAATCAACTCCCTTGATATGGAAGTATATTATAATTTAATGTCTAGTTTAAAAATTGACTAATATAATGAAAGATGAATCTGCAAAGCAAGACATGAAAAAGCGTAAAATCGAAATAGAAATTGCTCAAATTAAAGCACCGTAGAAGAATCTTGTCAAAGACACGTTCAATTAGAGGAAAAAGACAAAAGTTAGGAGAGATACCTCAACTCTTAGTTGGAGAAATGGAGGAACAAGGTTTAAAGACCCGAGGCGTTAGAAGCTCCATCCCATGTCAACTCGGGGACTTTCCAGGAGGTCACCCATCCTGGTACAACTCTAACCCTAGCATGCTTAATTTCAGAGTTCTTTGTCCTCATTTGAACCCAGAAAAGGAAGAGCTCTTGTTGATATGGGTAGCACTTTTAATCCTTAAAAGGGATCACAGACACGGAGGTGTTACAATCACCCCCACTTTAACCAATGATGACCTCGTCAAGGCCCACATACTGCCCTCTGGAGCAAGTGACCGTCATACATGACAAGCCCACTCGTAACCCGGAGTCGGCTATCATACCATTAATTAGACTTGATGCCTTCGAAGCGTCATCTCATGCCAACCCGGGGACTTCCCAGAAGGTCACCCACCTTGGTACTACATCCACCCTAGCATACTTAACTTCAGAGTTCTTTGTCCTCACTTGAACCCTGGAAAGGAAGATCTCTTGTTGACATGAGTAGTACTCTAATCCTTATAAAAGATTATAAATCTGGGGTGTTTCAATCACCCCCTCTTAAACCCTTGACGACCTCGCAAAGGCCCAAAGACCGCCCTCTGGGTCGAGCGACCATCCATTGGACCAAGCCCACTCATAACTTAAAGTCGGCTCTAATACGATTTGAATGGCCTGAGGCCTTAGAAGCGCAAGACCATGCCAACCTGGGGACTTCGCAGGAGGTCACCCATCTTGATACTACTCCCGCCCTAGCACACTTAACTTCAGAGTCTTTGTCCTCACTTGAACCCTGAAAAGAAAGAAATCTTGTTGACATGGGTAGAACACTAATCCATATAAAGGATTACAAATCTGGGGTGTTATAGTTGTAGCGACTTTTGCTTCTCGTGTATATTTGCAGTCATTTCAGTATGCCATTTGTCTCTTGTTGTTTTGGACAACATGCAGTTTGAGAATACCGAAGACAAGGAGTGTCTTATGAGTCAGGTGTGTGAGGTGAATGAGAGGCTAAAGTCGACGGAGCACAAGCTAAAGAAGACTTGAACTCGTATTGGCGAGCTGGAGGAGGATGTCCGATCTTTGAAGGAATTACAAGACCGCTATTCTCAGAGTGCGGAAGTTATAAGTTCTTATTTTTTTCTCAAAGCCGGTAGATCAAGGAGTTCGACCATGGAAACCATTCCAAGTGGGACTTAGAGGACGAGAAGAGGAAGCTAACGTTGGTATACCCCCTAAAGCTGGTGTTCGGGGATGATCTTCTCTAGCTTGCTTGGCTGATCGAGGACTCACCATGAGGTGATGGTAAAAAGGACAACATGAGACAATATGATGAGGTGGCAATTGACGCTACCTCACTTTCCACATTTATTATGTTTTCGATTCCCTAAGACGTCGTTGACAAATTAGAGGAATGTTGAATGTTTGACTTTGCAAGGAAAGATATGCATGAACATTTTTTGTATTTTACCCTACCGAGATGAAGGGTTAAACTTAGTTTTTTGTGATATCATGTTAGGATTGCAGGTTGAAATTCTTATACCCCATCGTGGTGACGGGTTAACTTTGGTTTGGGCAATCCGCCGTGATGGCAGTTTGTTATCTTTGTTGTTTTCTAGTATTAGTCGTATTTGCATGATAAAGTGTGCTTGTATACCTCTTATCTTCCTGATTATGTCTTTAAGGTCGCCCCAGCCAATCAAGAAGATGAATAAGGCGTAAATCGTGTCAACCTGTGAAAGTATATGTGTTCAATTGTACAACGTGTCTTGTAAAGGAGAGGACTTGATAGGAATCTGATGGTTCGGATCCCGTCTGACGCCGGACCTAGGTAGGAAATGGTCTCGAGTCCTTCTCTTGGTAACCGGATAAGTACGAACAACCGAGATGGTTCCAATCCCACGTCTTTCTCTCGCCCCACCCTCGCTTCGGCGAGGGTGGGTCGAGAGAAAGACGTGGGATTGGAAGATTTGTGACGTCGAGGACTAAGGGGAGGAGTTCAACTCAACTACAAAGCTTAGGCATAATACTCAACGTAAGTAAAATGATTACAAGAGAAGGCTATATATAGCCATAATAGTGCATGTCCATGATGGGCCTTATTTAACCTAATGGGTGGAGTCCATACGCAGATGGGCTCGCACACCAAAACAGGAAATAAGCTAAACCTAGTAACTACTAAAAATGTAAAGTATTGAAATACATAGAAAAGCTAATTCAATCGGCTATGTCGGATGCCATGGGGGATGCCAAGGTCTTGGTCTTTGGGGGCTCGCTAAAGTCTGGTTCAGGACTAGCCAAGAGTGCATCATTCTCCCTCCCTTATATTCGAAGTGTCCTTGCTTCGAGTTGGTGGAGGCCAGGGAAAACATGTGCTCTACAGCAAATGAAAGCGCTACATCATTGTGTGGCTCGAGTCCAACTCTCGGCATCACAAGAATCAACATGTAGGGCTCGGATGCGGGAGTGGGCTTGGCATCACGTCCCAAAAAGATTTTCGCACGAGGGCCCGGTTCCGGAGTCAGCTTCTCCGGAAGAGCTAGGGCAGGCGCATCGTGCACGTCGGGTTTGGGACCGGGCAGAAGCGAGTTGGTCATGGGGACTGGCGTGCTGCGCGGAGACTAACGCACTGGCTTATGGAGTAGCAGCCGGCGGGGCGACCAGCCACGCGGGCACGCATTTGACCAGAGGCGTTTTGGGTGCCTCGCTGGGGTGGACTGACGCGCGTGCTGTAGCGAGAGCCAAGACCGGAGGTGGCGGCGTAGATGGCGTGGGCGAGAAGTCATTGTGTGAGGGCGTCGGGCTACATGGAGCGGCCAAGAGACGTGATGGATCGTGGTCCTCGTGGTAGCGCATAGCGGGGGCCAAGGGCGAGCACGAGCTGCATGAGGCAGCCATGCTCCATGAAGGCTCGGTTCAGCGGGGCCGCGGAGGCGTACGGGGAGAGCATTGGGGGTGGTGGTGACAACGAGGTGGGAAGTCATAGTCGAGGCACCGGGGCGGTGCATCGTAGGCATAGTAGGAGTCGTAGTAGGGGTGTCGAGGTGTGTAGTTGTTGTCGCGGCCCCGGGGTGACGACTCATAGACACGGTGATGCATAGCATTGTGGTGCCATGTTGTAGGAGCGGCACGGTGGCGGTAGAACATAGACGCGGCACGGCGGAATGTAGTCCGCATCGGCCTAATATGGACTCATCCCACCGGACCACTCGTCGTCGCTCCACTCATCAACGTTGAAGAGAAGGTCGTCGCAGGACCACGTGGGGTGCCAGTGAGCCATGGGTGGGCGCGGGCTCGGCTAGGAGCGGTCCAAGTTGGCTAGCCCATGGGCTAGGTGCCACGGCTAGGTGGGGATAAGAACGGCTTGTTTAAGGAAGGAAATTGGTTGGGAGATTTGGAATCCCTAGCATCAAGGGATGGGTTGGCTTAAGATACATGGAAATCTGAGATAGGAGAGAGAAAATCTCAGATTTGGGAAGTTGGTTAATTTCGTGGGATTTTGTGCGGTCGGTTTAGGAAGCCAATAATCCAAGATTTGGTGGGATCTTGGCTGACTTTTTGGGGATCGGATTTTGGGGGATTGGTTGGACTTCGGGTAAGGCAAGGATAGCGGACGGATTTTTGGGCCAGGCGTGAGCGAGGGCGGTGACGCCGCTGGGTTGCCCGCGAGCGCGTTTCTGGTGTCGGTGGGGAGACATCGGGGTCACGCACGGTAAAGGATGTCGCTGGGGAAAGGCGAACCGCGCGCGGTGGTGGTGGTGGCACCGCCGGATCTGAAATCATCGGAGAAGCAAAGATACACTTCGTACCTCTGGCGCTCTGATACCAATTGATACGAATCCGATGGCTCGGATCTCGTCTGACGTCGGACATAGGTATGAAATGGTCTCAGATCCTTCTCTTGATAACAGATAAGTACGAACCACCGAGATGGATGGTCTGCGGCTCTCTTGTGCTCGCTTGAGCGAGGGTGGGGCGAGAAAAAGACGTGGTATTGGAAGATTTGTGACGTCGAGGCCAAAAGCGAGGAGTTGAACTCAACTACAAAGATTAGGCATAATATTCAACATAAGTAAAACGATTACAAGAGAAGGCTATACATAGCCATAATAGTGCACGGCCTTGATGGGCCTTATTTAACCTAATAGGCTGAGTCCATACGCAGATGGGCTCGTACACCAAAATAGGAAATAAGCTAAAACTATTTAAATAGGCTAATTAAATAGGCTATGTCGGATGCCACGGGGGATGCCACGGTCCTAGTCTTCGAGGGCTCTCCGAAGTCTGGTTCAGGACTAGCTAGGAGCGCATCAGGACTTGTATGTAATATATTGAGTCTTTACCTAGTAAAGGAAACTCTTGTACATTGTGTGTCTTAGTGCCTCGACTCTCCATATAATAGATCGATCATGTAATGTATGTGTTAGATTCAAAGGATTGTGCAGCCACGGTGCAATTTTTGCTCATCGTCGGAGTTGGAATCGCCAATTAGGGTTTCTCGGTGGACGGCGGTGGGACGGAGGCTCGGAGGTGGTTTATAGGCAGAGTTGTGGTGGATAGTTGGCACTCAATGTCTTCTTATAGAGGGAAGAAGAATTGGTTGCAGAAGTGAAAGGGAAGAGGAAGTGTGAGAGATGAACTCACTCGGCACACTTGGAATTTGACGCAAGAAAGAGATAGGTGAAAGAGAGAGAGATTTGCTCAAGCAATTTTTATGATTCTTACGTGCCCTTTTCAGATCTCAAAGAGACCTTATATAGGCTTACAAATATGGCAAGAATGCCTAAGGAAACGTCAAAATGTCCAGCACAAAATTAAACCCTAGTCTTAATACCGAAAATGTCCAAAAAAGGTAAGTCATTAACTTCAAAGGTAAATGTCTTCAAGCACTTCAAATATTATCTCGGCCAAGGCTTGGGCCCATGATAGTGGGGTGCTTGGGCCAGCCCATGATGGTGGGAGTGCCGAGCAAAGTGGTCCAAGTGGCTCGGCGCCCCCCCTTGAATGTTCACTTGCCGTTAGCGCCGGGCTCGCCGACGCCTTGATGAAGGCAAAGAACCAAGCCTGGCTCGGCATGGCTTAGGGTAGCTTGGTATGTCAAGCCCTTGTGGAGGTCTTGGACAAGCTTCCTAGCCCTAGACCTCGTGATGGCGCCAAGAATTGCCTCGTCATCTTGAGTGTTGGCTTTGGAGGCTCTTGTGCCCGGCGCGGCCGGCCCCTTGGCCTTGACTTGGCCAATGTCTTCCTTTGGCTTGGATTTGGCTCTCCCATGCATGTCTTGGTCATCTCCAGCTACAAGTGTGTCATCCATATGCTCTGTGCCTTGATCCAGCTCTTGGTCCTCAATAGTGCCCACGGAGAGCTCCTCGGCGGCGCCTAGGTTGTCTTCGGTGTCTTGACCTTGATGTGGCATGGTCACATCATCCTCCCTCTCTTGAAAGGGATTCGACCCCGAATCCAGCTCTTCTTGGTCGTCTTCCTCCTGCACACAATAAGGCATCAAATCAGAGACATTGAAAACATCATGTACACCAAAGTTGGGAGGGAGGTCAAGCTTGTAGGCGTTGTCATTGATCCTCTCAAGCACTTGAAAGGGTCCATCGCCTCTTGGCTTGAGTTTGGAGTTGTGGAGCAATGGGAAGCGCTCCTTCCTTAGGTGCAACCATACTAGGTCACCCGGTTCAAAAATCACTTCCTTTCGCCCCTTGTCCACATGCTTCTTGTATTGGCCGGTCCTCCTCTCAAGTTGCAACCTTGTGTCTTCATGCAACTTCTTGATCCTTGCAGCTGCATCCGCACCTTCTTGGCTTTCTCGCTCCTTGATAGCATAGGGTAGGAGCTCTAGTGGTGTGGTGGGATTGCGCCCATAGACCACTTCAAAGGGTGTCTTTCTTGTTGCCGAATGGACCGTCCTATTGTAGGCGAACTCAATGAAGGACAAGCTATCCTCCCACCTGCGCAAGTTAGTCCTCAAGATAGTTCTAAGCAAGACACCAAGAGTACGGTTGACCACCTCGGTTTGGCCATCCGTTTGAGGGTGGCAAGTAGTAGAGAAAAGAAGCTTAGTTCCAAGCTTAGCCCAAAGAGTTTTCCAAAAGTAGCTTAGGAACTTAACATCTCGGTCCGACACAATGGACCTAGGAACTCCATGCAATCTCACAACATGATCAAAGAAAAGGTTAGCAACATGAGATGCATCATCGCTCTTATGGCATGCAATGAAATGTGCCATTTTGGAGAACCTATCTACTACTACAAAGATGGAGTCTCTCCCTCTCTTAGACCGTGGCAATCCCAAAACAAAGTCCATGGAAATGTCTTCCTAAGGTAGTTTAGGGATTGGTAATGGAGAGTAGAGACCATGGGGTTGCATTTTGGCCTTAGCACGCATACAAGTAGTACAAGAAGCGCAAAGCTTCTCAACCGCTCTTAGCATCTTAGGCCAAAAGAAATGTTCTCTAAGCACATGTAAGGTCTTAAGGACACCAAAGTGCCCCATCAACCCACCCCCATGTGCTTCTTGCACAAGTATAGCTCGAATGGAGCCCTTAGGGATGCACAACCTATGACCTTTGAACAAAAATCCATCATGCAAGTAAAATTGCCCCTCACTTCCCTTAGACTTACATGCGGCTACTATAGCACAAAAATCAGAATCAAGAGCATATAAGTCTTTCATGAAAGTGAAACCAAGCAACTTTGCATCCAATATGGTCAATAGAGTGTACCTCCTTGATAGGGCATCCGCCACCACATTGTCCTTTCCCTTTTTGTGTTTTATCACATAGGGGAAAGACTCAATGAACTCCACCCACTTGGCATGCCTCTTGTTGAGCTTGCTTTGGCCCTTCAAGTATTTCAATCCCTCATGGTCGGAGTGTATGACAAATTATTTAGGCAATAAGTAGTGTTGCCAAACTCTTAGCACACGTACTAAAGCGAGAAGTTCTTTGTCATTGGTGGGGTATTTGAGCTCGGCACCCCCAAGTTTCTCACTAAAATAGGCAATGGGTTTGCCCTCTTGCATGAGGACACCTCCAAGGCCTATTCCCGAAGCATCACACTCTATCTCAAAGATTTTGTCAAAGTTAGGCAATGATAGAAGTGGTCCTTGGGTGAGCTTGGCTTTGAGGCTAGCAAAGGCCGCCTCTTGTGTGGCGCCCCATGAGAATGCCACACATTTCTTGGTGAGCTCCGTGAGGGGCGCAGCCAATGTGCTAAAGTCCCTCACAAAGCGGCGGTAAAAGCCAGCCAAGCCTAAGAAGCTTCGGACTTGAGTCATAGTAGTAGGTGTTGGCCATTCATGAATAGCTTTCACCTTCTCCTCGTCAACTCTCAAGCCCTCCTTACATACCACAAATCCAAGAAATACCACATGATCCGAGAAAAAGTGGCACTTCTTGAAGTTGGCTTATAGCTTCTCTTTCCTAAGGACCTCAAGAACTTGCCTAAGGTGATCCACGTGCTCATCAAGATTATGGCTATATACTAAGATGTCATCAAAGTAGACAACCACAAACTTGCCAATGAAGCGCCTTAGAACATGGTTCATGAGCCTCATGAATGTGCTAGGAGCGTTGGTGAGTCCAAAAGGCATCACCAACCACTCATATAATCCTTGCTTGGTCTTAAAAGCGGTTTTCCATTCATCGCCTTCTTTCATGCGAATTTGGTGATAACCACTCTTAAGATCAACCTTGGAAAACACACTCGCTCCATGCAACTCGTCAAGCATGTCGTCCAATCTTGGTATGGGATGGCGGTACTTAATGGTTATGTTATTGATCGCTCGACAATCAACACATATCCGCCAAGTACCGTCCTTCTTTGGTACCAAGATGACCGGAACTGCACAAGGGCTAAGGCTCTCCTTCACATAGCCCTTGTCAAGCAATTCTTGGACTTGACGTTGCAACTCTTTTGTTTCTGCGGGATTAGCGCGGTACGCAGCCCTATTAGGTAGTGTTGCCCCCGGTATGAAGTCAATTTGATGTTCAATACCTCTTATCGGAGGCAACCCCTTTGGCACTTCCTCTTGAAAGAGATCATCGAACTCTAACAAAAGGCGGGTGATGGGCCGCGGTAGTCCCTCAAGATCATTCACGTTGAGGAGTATGTCCTTACGAATGAACAAAAGACATGACTCCCCACTCTTGAACGCTTGAACGACTTCCTTAGACTTAGCTAAGAGCATATGACTAGAGGCACTTCCCTTGCCCCCAATCGCCATTTTCTTACCTTTGGCATGCTCCTTAGCTTGGGTCTTGCGTTGCTCCCTAGCCACATGGTCAGCCATGATTTCATGAGGAGCTAAGGGATGGAGAGTAATCCTTTTCCCACGTAAATGGAAGGAATACTCATTGCTCACCCCTTGATGTATGACGCCTCTATCAAAATGCCATGGCCTTCCCAAGTGAAGGTGGCACGCAGTCATAGGCAACACGTCACACAAAACCTCATCCTCATAGCCACCAATTGAGAACTTGATTGTGGCTTGCTCCTTAACCTTTAAAGGGGTGTCGGAATTCAACCAACAAAGTGTGTAGGGTTGTGGGTGAGGAGTAGTGCTTAGGTTGAACCTAGACACTACTTCTTGGTCAATGATATTGCAACATGACCCCCCATCAATTATCATACTACATACTTTGCCATTGATAGTGCACCTAGTATGGAAGATGGTCTCCCGTTGGCTAGGCACACTTGATCCCTCCGAGGCTATAAGCACCTTTTTAGCCACAAAACAGTCCCCATGGGCTGCAACAACATGCATCTCTTCCTCCTCGGCCTCCTCATTCTCAACAACCTCTACTTCATACTCATACTCATCCTCCGATTCGTATTGTCCTTGAGTATTAAGTAGAACTTGCCTTTTTCAGGGGCAATCTCGGGAATAATGCCCTCTTCCTAGACACTTGTAACACTTGATGTCCCTTGTCCGGTCCTCGCCCTCCTTTCGTTGGGGTTGGACTCTACTAGGGAACTCTCGTCTAGGGTGATTAGGATTATCACCCCTAGTCGGTTCCAAGCGTCTAGGTGGAGGTGGTGCTCCTTTGGGACTTTTCCAAGGGCGTGAGCTATTCCCTTGGGGGCATCTAGAAGATAATGCTTTATACATACGATTAGTATAATGAAGCACTTCCTCCATAGGCGTCCCATGAGGAAAATGTTGCTTACTCACGACCGCTTTGAGTTCATTGTTGAGATGGTTAATGAACTTAGAAATAAGATACCCTTCGGGAACTCTAAGCCCGGACCTAAAGACCAAGGTCCTTAGCTCCGTATAGAACTCATCCGGGGTTTTATTCCCTTGCTCAAGTTGTTCCAATCTTTCATGAACTCGCTCGGCATAGTCATCCGGAACAAACCTATCTCTAAGAGCCCGTTTGAGCTCTTGCCATGTGGTCACTTGGGGGTGTCCATGGAACTCTCGTTCCTCTTTGTCCCCAAGACACCATTGATAGGCAAATCCCTCAAACTTGATCGTAGCTATAGCTACTCGTTGATCTTCCGAGTAGTCATAGTACTGGAATATTTGATCGGTCTTTTGTTCCCAATCAAGATATACCTCAGGCTCACAATTTAAACCAAAGCATTGTACCTCCAATTTTATTCCATGTGGCCGTGGCTGCTCCAAGTGGGCCGGATATTGGTTGCCATAGCCGCCGGTGCCGCGTGGTTCGTAGGCCGCATAGCCGCCTTGTCCTTGCCCTTGGGACGCTCCGCCTCGGTTTGGTGCATTCCTTAGAGGATGCAGCAAGGGTCTTTGAGACCTATGGACTTCATGGGGATGCATTCTTGATTGCTCTGTAAGCCTTAATCCGGGATCTGCATGGTTAGTTCTAAAAGGCATAGTAGAAGAAGCAAAAGGCAATGAAAAATTAGAAGAAGCATATTATTCCCTTGTAGTGCTCATGTGATGCGCATGCCCTTGGAAGCCCTCGGTCATAGCTTGAGTGGGCACTCCCGGAGGTGGCAACGGCCAAGTAGTTAGGGGCACCGAAAGTTGATCTCCCGGTGGCGCAAGGCCTAGAAGGGAGGAGGTGCCGGCACTTGCTTGCGGCAAAGACCCTCCTTGGCCTTGGACGGACGAGGCGCCTTCTATGGTCCTCCATTTCTCCTCCATGGTGCGCATGAAGGCAGCTTGTTCCTCCTTAATGGCGCTCTATTGTTGTCGGGCGCGCTCGTCGGATTCCTCCCTAGAATCTTGAAGGGCTTTGAGAAGCGTCTCCATGGTGAGAGCCGAGACCTCAGTGGGGTCCTCATTAACCGCTTGCTTGTCTTTGGGATTCACCATCTCCAACCTTCACAAAACAAACACACGAAAGCCAACAAAAACCCAAAGAAACTCCAACAAAGATACGTCACAAGTAAGATTGCCAAATTTGCCTAATTTAAA
The DNA here is from genome assembly GCA_027886185.1 of Rheum nobile. Taxonomy (NCBI): domain Eukaryota; kingdom Viridiplantae; phylum Streptophyta; class Magnoliopsida; order Caryophyllales; family Polygonaceae; genus Rheum; species Rheum nobile. The sequence continues at coordinate 14,872,497 of WOAB01000510.1, forward strand.
TTAGGACTCGGAATCCAACAAGTTCTCGGGTGAGGGTGGCTCCTATATGCAAAAGACTCACAAAAATCAAAAATAAAGTGCACCACAATCCTTGTCAAAAGTTTAAGTAATTCACAACTCAAACAATTCTTGTAAGTACTTGTTTCCTATTACCACTTACTAATGTTAGCTCGAGCAAAAGGAATTACAACTTCACTTACCATCACAAAGATAGTGGACGACTTCTTCTCTTTCTTTTTTTTTGTTTTGGCATGCTCTTTTGTACAATATCAAGCCGAGTTTTTCTAAAATGCTTCTCCTTCTTCTTATATATTTTTTTTTTTGAAGTAAGAAATGCAGAAACGAGAACTAGAAACTTGCAATGCAACTCGAGTAACAAAAGCGTACGCACTTCGGATTCGTTCCTCCACAAGAGAGGTTCAGTTTGCAATTTACGTAAACAATTAAACTCGGATTGTATATGTGCCAAATAAGAAAAGAAAAGACTCAAAAGATCCTATACTAAGTGCACAACTAAATGGGCTTTAAGAGGGTTGAAGGTTACAACTTTTCAAATTCAACAAGTATTAAATGCAATTAAAGCACACAATAAAGCCAAATTTGAAGGTTCAATTCTTCCACTCTAAACGTCCACTTCCTATAGGATAATCAGATTTCTAGATCTAACCTAGATGCAAGACACACGACACAAACACAAAGAAAATCAAGAACAAAGAAAGAACAAGATTCGGACAACAAACTCACAACTACGCATGCAAAGGCACGAAAACAAAGAACTTGTAGGACTTCGGACCTTGAATTTAAAAGAGGAATTTTGAGCAAAACTTACTTGCTCTGATACCAAATGTTAGATTCAAAGGATCGTGCAGGCACGGTGCAAGTTTTGCTCGTTGTCGGAGTTGGAATCGCCAATTAGGGTTTCTCGGTGGACGGCGGCGGGACGGAGGCTCGGAGGTGGTTTGTAGGCGGAGTTGTGGTGGATAGTTGGCACTCAATGTCTTCTTATAGAGGGAAGAAGAATTGGTTGCAGAAGTGAAAGGGAAGAGGAAGTGTGAGAGATGAACTCACTCGGCACACTTGGAATTTGACGCAAGAAAGAGATAGGTGAAAGAGAGAGAGATTTGCTCAAGCAATTTTTATGATTCTTACGTGCCCTTTTCAGATCTCAAAGAGACCTTATATAGGCTTACAAATATGGCAAGAATGCCTAAGGAAACGTCAAAATGTCCAGCACAAAATTAATCCCTAGTCTTAATACCGAAAATGTCCAAAAAAGGTAAGTCATTAACTTCAAATGTAAATGTCTTCAAGCACTTCAAATATTATCTTGGCCAAGGCTTGGGCCCATGATAGTGGGGTACTTGGGCCAGCCCATGATGGTGGGAGTGCCGAGCAAAGTGGTCCAAGTGGCTCGGCGCCCCCTCTTGAATGTTCACTTGCCGCTAGCGCCGGGCTCGCCGATGCCTTGATGAAGGCAAAGAACCAAGCCTGGCTCGGCATGGCTTAGGGTAGCTTGGCATGTCAAGCCCTTGTGGAGGTCTTGAAGAAGCTTCCTAGCCCTAGACCTCGTGATGGCGCCAAGAATTGCCTCGTCATCTTGAGTGTTGGCCTTGGAGGCTCTTGTGCCCGGCGCGGCCGGCGCCTTGGCCTTGACTTGGCCAATGTCTTCCTTTGGCTTGGCTTTGGCTCTCCCATGTATGTCTTGGTCATCTCCAGCTCCAAGTGTGTCATCCATATGCTCCGTGCCTTGACCAGCTCTTGGTCCTCAATAGTGCCCACGGAGAGCTCCTCGGCGGCGCCTAGGTTGTCTTCGGTGTCTTGACCTTGATGTGGCATGGTCACATCAGTATGTAAGCGCTTTTTGCTATCAACGACATTTGTTGCATTGATCAACTTGTATGGAGTGAGCTTCGACTTAGAATCCTATAGTTTATTCACATAAAAGAAACCATTAGAACTTGGTCGTTGGCTTCCCCAACGGCGTTCCGATGCCTAAGTTAATATTTTTTTATAGAGGAAAATAATAATAAAATAACATGTAAACATAAATTGCAAATAGAAAGAAATGAAAGACAAGATGACAAGCTTTTGAAATTGTAATACTTTAGATGGTTTGCAGTCCATCTTCTTGGGGTTGGGACGCCATCATGGGTTTCAAGGCGATAAACCCCTTAACCCACTATTTATTTCACTAAGTATGGTTGTTCCCATTGTGGAGCCAACTTTCGGTTGGTGGGATCTTTAGTATGAGGAAATACCTTCCTTGGCCCCTGACAAGGCTTTTGTCGTATGTACCTATCAAATAAACCTCAATAATCCAACTAATGTAGTCTGGCAAGTAAGGGTCAAACCCACAGGGAATCAAGCTACCTATCTTGTTTGCAAGAATCGTTTACCAATCATCAACGGTAACAGGGGGGTTGGTTTTAGTTATAAAGATACCAAACTAACTAACAGGAGTAACAAAGACGTAACAAAGTTGTAGACAAGTTTTAACAAAAGAGCTCAGCGAGACAAATATCCACACTTCAGTTTGATTGATCGATCATCGATTATATCTAGTTGTTTAAACCAATGAATGTTCCAATTCATTTTCTTAAGTTTATTAAGAGGACAACCAGACCCTGATAATACTAACTATCTAACAATCAAGAAAATATCGAGATTCAATACAATAGCAGCAATATGTTCCAGGAATTTCAGCATATACATCTAACATAAAACAACCAGCTTTATTTAGCATGCAAATCAATTCTCTTCTACAATAAACTATCACAACTAGTTCTAGAATATCGCAGTTGCTACTCTGAATTAGATATTTCAACCAGAAATGATCTAACTCTAGCAGAAGAATAATACCAATGACCACTAGTTGATTAGACTAGCATAATCAGTATTAATCAAAGAGATTAAGTTCAAAAGAATCAATAACATTCAAAGAAGTAGAACAAGAGTGATAATCTTACAACCGAATCAAACGAAGGCTTCAATTGTCTGACTAAGCACAAGTAACTTAGTTCTTCATAGTCTTCCAAAACACAGTAAAACTCTCAGTGAAAACTAAAACTGCCATCGTGCTAATGATGTCCAACCTAAAGAAAACAAAATAAACAAGTGAATCAACGCGTGAAAATCTTCTGGATTCTGCACGGCCGCGATCGTTGCCCCTGACCCGCGCCTGCGGCTTGTTCTTTCCTGGCACTCAGCGAAATCTTCCTTGGCCGCGCCCGCGGCTTTGCTCTTCTCAGCTTCTGACGCTCCAAACTCACTAAAATCCACCCTTCCTGTACTAATCTTCCCAACTCCTCAATCATAAATGAGCTCCTAAACTAATACAAACATCCCCAATAGTGTACTAACAATCCCTAGTTACGCACTACAAAGTAGAGCGTATCAAATTTCCCAATGCTTAGACCTTGCTCGTCCTCGAGTAAGCTTGATAAAAACCTACTCTTCCAAAGTAATACCCAAAGGTCCACAGGAAGCATAACAAAAATTCAACTTCCAGAAATCCCAATCCACTGTGACCAACACTCCAACAATACAACCGCAGCTCACCAACATTAAGGAAAGTAGAGTACTTTTCCCCAAACTTAACCCGAACTCCATTTTGTGAATGAGAATTTCTAATCCAAGCTCTAATATATCTCCTTATAACTCCATAGTGACCTACCCGAAACCTCCTTATAGCTCCACCACCCTAGAAGAATGAATGAATCCTATTAATCACTCTTTTTTTCACTCATTCTGCGTAGGCGCCCTTTCGGATTTTCACCTAGCCACTCATTTCAATTTTCATAGATGAGCTCACCAATCCTCTCATCACTCTTTAGCCTCTTATTACCCCAGCCTAACGCCGGTCCGGGCCCCTAAATTTTTCCTAAGCCGCCCTTTCGGGTTTTCATCTTAGCCAGGATTTTCTGCCTTTTTTTTTAATCAATACAAACAACAGCAAGTACAAATCCATCCCTCATGATTAAATATTGCATTGTCCTCAATGTAATGAAAGACAAAAATGAAAATCCAGGGAAGAAAGAAAATAACTCACTATTGTCGCTGAGATGGCCTTGGGCGCGGACGTCGGGGTTGGCGTGAAGGTGGAAAATCAGTGAAGCAAGTGTCTCTGGTGTGATGGCATGTGACAATGATGTCCAATTGATCGTTTGTTGGTCCCCCATACCTCGGCCACTCGTCACGAGCAAAATCATTCCAGTGCTGGTTGTAAGCGTACGCCACAAGCTGCTGATCCCGGAGCTGCTGAACATCCTCATCTAGCTCAGCTATCCACGCACCATGCTGAGTCTGGGTTCTCCTGATGTCAGCTACATCGAAAGTCATATGATCTAAGCAAGTGGCAAACCGATGCTGCTCATCTAGAATATGACGCTGGTCTGCAGCCATCTCTTTAATTGTCATATCCATCTCAGCTTGGCGATAAGCCATCTCCTCTTGTCGAGTAGAAAAACCGGACATAGCAATCAACATATGCTCCTGCCAAGAGCTAGGCTCACCTGAATGGCCCGCATGACCACTCGAAGTGCCCGCCTCATACTGCATATCCGTGTCAGCGGCCTCATCATGTCGCTCCATATCAATCATCATATCGGTAGGCGCCCCTAGAAACTCCTCCTCAACAGCTACCTTATCCTCATCATCAACATCAGCCATATAAAAATCCTGAGCCGTAGGTCCAAAGGGAATGAAGCGAGGTAGGGTAAGATGATGGATGCCACCCTTCCCTGCCTTCCAGAAATAATGTCCATGTGTAGAACCTAACAACCCCGCCCTCTTCAGAGAGTGCTCATCATAGACATATGCGCCAGGCAACGGCTGATAATTCTTTGGCGCTTCCGGTCCCCAAATTCTAGCAATTAGGGTGATAATCCCACCCATAGCTATCTTGCCGGACTGTTTGTCGTGGACCCGGAAGCAACTTGCCACAAACAGAGCAACCCAATCTAGAATTGACTCACTCTCTGGAGTCATGCACCAGAGAACGGACATATCGGCAGCAGAAACCTTGTTGACCTATCCATGCCCTAAGAACGCCATTGCTATCACCTTATGGGCTAATCTCAAGCATGGATGTGAAATCTTGTAGTTGTACTCCCCTTTCTTAGGCTTGAAAATCTGACCATTAGCTCCCTGCTAGAATTCTTAGTGTCGGGTGCCCACAGCTGTCCACCCCTCAGTTGGTGGAACGGACACTCCAAAAATTTGCCAAAGCTCATCAAATGACAACGAGAGATCCTCATCATTCAAGTGAAACGTAATCCTATCCATATCTCTTTCTAGGAGCTCCCATAGTAACAAAAGCACCCAAACCACCATGCTCAAACAAAAGCCTTGTGCAGTCTAATAGACCCAAAGTATGCATAGTAGGTACATCAAGGAAGCGGGTTTGCACTATTTCACGATGACAGAGTGCATCCCAACGCTTCATTTGCACTATGTTCAACCTTTCCAACCCTCGACCAGACATCACCAACCTTAATGTCGATTTCAACACAAGAGGGAGTAGAGAAAACACACCGTAAAATCTGAAGGAAATCATTGTAGATGAATGAGCAGTGATCGCGGCTTGAGCTCGGCGATCGCGGCTATCACGGCGGTCGTGGTTCTTCGCGGCAGAAGAAGCAGCGAGAAGCACAAACCAGATCTTGGTGACGGAATGAGAAGAAGGGGTGGCGGCGTCGTGGCTTGAGAGGGAAAAGGACATTGAAGGAGAGGAGAAACAAGGGTTTCTATATGCAGAAAAATAGGGCCGCGATCGCGATGTTCAGGCAGCGACCGCGGCTTTAAGACATTCTGATTTTTATTTTTGCAAGGCAGAGAGGGCTTACGAATTTTTCACATATAGGGCAGGGCCGCGATCGCGGTTGCCAGACAGCGATCGCGGCTTTCCTTCGAAAGCATCTATACCTGCAAGCTAGTCTAGAAAACGAAACAAGGGAAAAATAACAACAGAAGAAGAGAAAATGACGAGAAAAACTTCTTACCTCGGGTTGCCTCTCAAGATGCACCTTGGTTAATGTCGTGGGCTCGACATAGTGCGTTTTAGATCAATGTTCAGCATTTGGTTCTTCAAGAACCGTCTCCTCTATGGCTTCCTTGTTGAACCCTTCATCATATGGTTTCAACCTTTGGTCATTCACCTTGAAAACCTTGTGAGTCGCAGGCTCATACAATACCACTGCACCATGTGGAAAAACGCGAGCAACAACAAACGGGCCTACCCAACGAAATCGGAGTTTACTCGGGAAAAGACGTAAGCGAGACTGAAATAGTAAGACTTTGTCTCCAGCTTTAAAGTCTTTCCTCAAAATGTTCTTGTCATGCCAAGCCTTTGTCTTTTCCTTGTAGTTGACTGCGTTGTCATAAGCTTTTATCCGCAGTTCCTCCAATTCTTACAGCTGTAACTTGCGGAATTCTCCAACCTCATCAATCCGCATGTTGCAATTCTTCACAGCCCAGAAAGCCTTGTGCTCGAGCTTCACTGGAAGATGACACGCTTTACCAAACACCAACCGGAATGGTGACATACCGATGGGTGTCTTGTAAGCTGTACGATATGCCCACAGTGCATCGTCGAGCCTCAGACTTCAATCCTTCCTGTTCGGGGCTAGCTTTTTCTCAAGAATGGTTTTGATCTCTCTGTTAGACACCTCAACTTGTCCATTTGTCTGCGGATGGTATATAGTGGAAACTCTCTGTGTGACATGGTATTTCTTCAATAACGCGCTCACTGTCTTATTGCAGAAGTGAGTTCCTCTGTCACTGATTAGAGCTCTAGGAATGCCGAACCTGGAAAATATGTTTTCCTTCAAGAAACCTGCCACAACATTAGAATCATCAGTCCTGGTGGCCTTCGCTTCCACCCACTTGGAAATGTAGTCCACCGCAAGCAAGATATAAATGTTCCCAAAAGAATTAGGAAATGGTCCCATAAAGTCTATACCCCAAACATCAAAAATCTCACAAAAGATTAAAGGTGATTGGGGTATTTCATTCCTTTGGGACATATTCCCAACTCTCTGGCATCGATCACAGGATTTACAAAAACATATGCATCCCTAAAGATGTGAGGCCAATAAATTCATGCATCTAACACCTTCCTAACTGTCTTTTCGCTCCAAAGTGACCACCACACGCATGAGAATGACATAAAGCTAAGACAAAAGTTACCTAATTGTCTGATCAGAGCAGTGCTTACAATAATAAGGGTCATCCCACACATAGAATCTCGCCTCACTACACAGCTTGTCTCTATGGGCCTTTGTAAAGTGTGGAGGAAACTCACCAGAAACCAGAAAATTCACCAAGTGTGCATACCACGGCTTCAGAGTCTGAATCCCAAACAGCGTGTCGTCAGGAAAGGTTCCTTGAATCTGCGCCTACGCTTGTGGTTTGTCTTCATCATGAACGAGCCAACTAAGGTGGTTAGCTACCAGATTTTCAGCCCATTTCTTGTCTTGTATCTCAATGTCAAACTCACTCACCAGCAGGATCCATCTAATCAGTCTCGGCTTGGCCTCTTTCTTCGTCAATAAATAATGAAGTGCTGCATGGTCTGTGTAAACGATCACCTTCGTGCTGAGCAGATACGATCGAAACTTCTCCAAAGCAAAAACTACGGCCAACAACTCCTTCTCGGTTGTGGAGTAATTTCTCTGCGCACCATTCAGAGTCATAGATGCGTAGTGAATCACATGGGAAGCTCGTGCCTCTTTCTGACCGAGGACTACACCTACAGCATAGTCGTTGGCATCACACATAATTTCAAAGGGGATAGACCAATCTGGTGCTTGAGTTGTTGGGGCACTTGTCAAGCATGCCTTCAACTTATCAAATGCCTTCTTGCTCTCTTCATTAAGCTCAAACATCATTTCTTTTTTCAGCAGCTCACATATAGGTGATGAAATCTTTGAGAAGTCTTTAATAAACTTGCGATAAAAACCTGTATGGCCTAGAAAAGAACGCACTTCACGCACATTAGTAGGATAAGGCAAAGACTGAATTATATCAATCTTAGCCTTATTGAACTCAATACCCTTAGACGAGACAATATGACCGAGCACTATATCCTATTCCACCATAAAATGACACTTTTCAGAGTTTAGAACCAGGTTAGTGTCTACACATCTCGTAAGAACAAGCGACAAGTGATCTAAGCATGCATCAAAACTGTCCCCATGGACCGTGAAATCATCCATAAACACCTCAATAAAGTGCTCAACATACTCAGAAAAGATGCTTACCATACACCGCTGAAAAGTTGCAGGCGCATTACACAACCCAAATGGCATTTTGCGATATGCAAACGTGCCAAAAAGACATGTAAATGTCGTCTTTTCCTGGTCCTCTGGTGCAATGGCTACCTAAAAATAACCTGAGTATCCATCTAGAAAATAGTAGTAGGAGCGACCAATAAGTCGCTCAACCATCTGATCAATAAAAGGTAGAGGGAAATGATCCTTCCTAGTTACCGCATTCAGCTTACGGTAATCGATGCAGACTCGCCACCCAATTTGCATTCAGGTTGGGACCAGCTCACCTTGCTGATTTTTTACAACTATAATGCCCCCCTTCTTAGGGACGACTTGTGTAGGACTGACCCACTTGCTTTCAGAGATGGGGTATATCATACCAGCCTGCAGAAGCTTCAGAACTTCTTTCTTCACTACCTTCATCATGGGCGGATTCAACATTCTATGTGGCTGCATGGACGGTTTGGCTTTTCCTTCCAGTAGGATTCTGTGCATACACGTCGTGGGACTAATCCCCTTGATGTCCGCAATAGTCCATCCTATAGTTGTCTTATGCTCCTTGAGCACGTCCACCAGCTGTTCTTCTTGACCCTTGGTGAGCTTGTTCGAGATGATCACCGACAATGTATCATCCTCTCCAAGGAAAGCATACTTAAGGTGGGCTAGAAGTTGCTTCATTTCATACACCGGTGCCTGCACTATAGAGGGCAAAAGCTTCTCGCTGGGCAAGGTTAGTGGTATGGGTTGAGAGCCCGGTGAAATAAGAGGACGCTTCGAATAATCATCCAATTCAACGACAACTTCCTACAGGTTAGTAGATAATGCAAATTCCAAATTTGTATCCACTATAGCATTTTCTAATACAACTTGTATATCTTCCAAACAACTCACATCAAAGACATCTTGCGCAAAGGGGTCAATCACATCAATAAAGCATAACGAATGATCATCAGCTGGGTATTTCATGGCAACATAAATATTATACTCTACCCTTTCACCATCAAACTCCATGGTCAGCGAACCACTACTCACATCAATTTTAGTGTTGGCTGTCTTAAGAAACGGCCTACCTAACAGAACAGAGGTTGCATGCTTGTCATGTTCCATATCCATCACAAGAACGTCCTCTACTACTCCTTTCGGATAAACATTGGAACAATCGGCTAGTTGAATCAGTACCCCAGTTTCATGCAACGGTCCAAGCCCCAAAGATTCATATAAAGAGTAAGGCAACACATTAATAGATGCACCTAAATCTAACATGGCTCTTTCAAACTTGGTGTCACCTATCACACAAGGAATGCTAAACAGGCCAGGATCACCACACTTCTTAGGTATTCGCCTTTGAAACAAAGCAGACACATGTTCACTCACATTGACCTTTTGCTTCCCTTTCAATTTTTGGTTCCTTTTAATTGTACACAATTCCTTAAGAAACTTTGCATAGCGAGGAACACTTTTAATCAATTTGAGCAAGGGAATATTTACCTCACATTTACTGAAGGTCTCGAAAATGTCCTTGTCATTTTCCAGCCTCCGTGTGTCTTTCAGCACCTCAGGGAAGGGCGAAACTGGTTTTTGGGAGACAAGTGGAGGAAAATCCGGCCTTCTGTACGAGTTTTCAGCATTTGGGGCAAGGCCGCGATCACGGTTTTTAGGCAACGGTCGCGGCTTTGCCTGAGACTCATTTTCTGCTGCTGCGTTCAGGCCGCAATCGCGGTTTGCAGGCAGCGACCGCGGCTTTGTCTGAAAATCGTCCTCTGTTGCTGCATCTCTTTCCGCAGCTTCTAGATTTGCAATTGGTTCGTCCCTTTCAGCTGAGGGAACGCTGCTCTCATTTATGTTGTCCAGCTTCCTCCCACATCTCAGCATGACTGCATTAACATTCTGTCTCGGGTTCAACTCCGTCTGAGATGGTAGTTAACCCGAATCCTTAGCTTCCAATTTGCTTAAGGCTTGAGAAATATGCCCAACCTGATTCTCCAAGTCTTGAATGCTCGACTTGGTATCATGCTGAAATTGTACCAGGCTACTCTGCATCGTGGTCATATTCTGAGTAAGAGCTTTGATCATATCTTCTGCAAACATAGATGAACTCGGATTCTGTCCCTGAGGTCTAGGATTATATGGAGGTCTGAATTGTTGTTGACCCCCAGGCTAGTGAAAGTGTTTTTGTTGCTGTTGGAATTGCTCATTTTGTGGGTTCCCATATCTCAAATTGGGGTGATCTCTCCACCCAGGATTGTAGGTGTTGGAGTATGGATCATATCGTGGTCTCGAAGGTTCGAAACCTCCCACAACATTCACTTCAGCTTTAGGCTCTTGAAATTTCGGACATGCATCCGTAGGATGGAGCGTGTCATAACAGATGCCGCAAGCCTTAACTTGTTGCGGGTTACCTTTCACCATAAAATGATTCATCATCTCCTTCAACTCGTTCACATCAGATTGCAGTCCAGATGATGGATGAGAGTCGGCTGCTTTGGATGTTTGAGAGCTTGCTCTTTTGTTCAAAATATTACCTCCATAGGTTGCGTTCACCATTCTGCGCTCATCATCAAGAAGTCCTCCATACAGATATAGAATGAGATCCTGATCACAATAACCATGGTACAAACAGCTTGATATTAGCAGTTTGAATCTCTCATAGTACTCATACAAAGTCTCAGTAGCATGTTGTTCAATGTTGTTGATGTTCTTCTTCAGGCTATTGAGCTTTGTTGCAGGAAAGTACTTCTATAGAAAAGCTTTCTTCATCTTAGCCCATGTATCAATACTTCCCGGAGCTAGATAGTAAAACCAGTCATTGGCCGAATTCTTCAAAGAGAAAGGAAAGGCCCTCAGCTTGATATGATCTTCAGTAACTCCTCTCGGCTTCATGCTGGTGCAGACAGCATGGAACTCAGAAAGATACTTGTTGGGATCTTTGCCATTCATCCCATGGAAGTGGGGTAGCAAATGAATCAATCCAGACTTCAACTCAAAGTTCACACCATCAGCCAGCTCAGGAAACTGCACAGCAAGCGGTTGTTGCTCTAAATTCGGTGCAGTTAACTGCCTCAAAGTCTGTTGTTCAGCCATCGCAACATTGTTAGGTTGCTCACGAATTTCTCTTCGGTTTATGAAAAGTGTCCGCTCGATTTCCGGATAAAAATTCAGAGGTGAAGAATTAGTAGCACGGGTGTGAACCATAAAACATGTTCACACAATAATTAATAAACAATCACACACAAACACGAAAAGAATAGACTTTAGTTTCCCCGGCAATGGCGCCAAATTTTACAAGGCTTTGGTCGTATGTACCTATCAAATAAACCTCAATAACCCAACTAATGTAGTCTGGCAAGTAAGCATCGAACCCACAGGGAATCAAGCTACTTATCTTGTTTGCAAGAATCGTTTACCAATCATCAACGGTAACAAGGGGCACTAGTGGAAAAAAAACACTTTTGGAGGCTCCCTTTTAGAGGCGTACATAGTTCAAAACGCCTCAACAACGACTTTGACAATCATTTTTTTTCGTTTTTGAGGCGGATAATTAATTTATACGCCTCAAAAACATCTTTTGAGGCGGGCAAATTAATATACGCCTCAATAAGTATCCGAAAAAATATTTCCCGCTAAAGTATTAGAGGCGGGCCAGGGTAAGGCCCGACTCTAATGCTAACTAATTGAGGCGGGCTACTTGGCCCGCCTCAATTAAAACTTGTTGAGGCGGGCCTCTTAAAGCCCGCCTCAACAAGTATCCGAAAAAACATTTTTTTTTCCTCTTTTCTTTTCTTTCTCTCTCCCTCTTTTCTTTTCTTTCTCTCTCTCCTCTCTTTCTTTTCTCCCAGCCCCGATACCTCTCACTCTCTCAGCCCTAAGCCTAACCATCTCTCACCTCCGATCCCCCTCACCGCCTCCCACTCCCTCACCACTGACCCACACCGGCAACGATCACCGATGTCCGGCGATCCTCCTTTCCCCAACGAGCCCAGATCAGTCCCTGCCTGCTCGCGAACTCACACCACCTGTTCGCCGACCACGACTCGCCTCCGCCGATGCACAACCCGCGCTAGCACCATTCCCAGCCCAGATTCGAGCCCGCACCCACACCGGATGGAGCCCAAACCCCGCTCGCTCCCAGACGACCACCGGCGACTCCATTCCAACCGGCGACCCATTCCCAACCCAAATCCGAGCCCCTTACTTATTTCCAATTTGAGAACTGGAAATAATCAAAATTGAGAACTGGAAATAATCTGTAAGTTTGTGTGTCTACTCTATTTCTCACCATGTCTCCTTACTTATTTCCAATTTTCGGCATGAAATATGGCGCTCATAAAGATTTTTTAACTTGGATTTTCTCTTAGTCATTTAATACTTCTGGTTACATTTTTAATATTTGGAAATTATTGTAGATGTTGGTAACACGACAGAGGAGAGAAGAGCAGAGTTATATATATGTGGAATGTGCATTGTTCATCGATGGTGCTCTCTTTGGGCTTCCCATGAGAACTAGGTTAGGCTATGGCCTAGATATGAGAATATGTCAATGTGATTTGTGATATTAGTGTCTTCATATGTGAAACCATGTTGGCTCATGGTAAAGGAAGATTGCATAACTATGAAGAACTAGGAGAAAATTAAATAAGCTATGATGTGTTCGAGCATACATGTTTCTTCTAGTTACTGGCATGTTGTCCATGAGAAGATGAAAATGACTATATCTGCTTAGGGTTCTTTGGAATGAACTCTAGGATAAAGCACTATTGTCTCATAATGACTTAGTCTTTGAATATCACACTTCGTTTTTGCATGGCATTTTAGTCATATATTTAGGGTTGTCAATCAAGAGTAATTATGAAATTTTATATAGATTGTTTTTGCATATCTTGACTTGTATTCAGAGGTTACTTTTTTATATATTTTAGGTTTATTTTTTATGCTATAAACTGACCTCCTAAGAGTTCAATGGAGGAGATAGATAACAACAATATGCTTACTTGTAATCATCATAGCAGCTATATTGTTCTGGTCCATTATTAACACTCCTTTTTTTACTTCTCTTAGAGTAGACGTATGTGTGTATTATTCTGGTGACCCTGTTAAAATCTTATGACATTATTTAGAACTCAGCTAAATGGTTCAGTATTCAGTAGAAGCAGCATTGGCATCAGTGTGTTCCGGTCCATTATTAACACTCCGTTTACTCTTATCTTTGTTGTCTTACTCGTTCACCTTACGTCTGTAGACACGATCCTTACTCCACTATACATGTTGAATTTGTACTTGTATGTTGTTATTCGCACTACATATTGTTGATATATTTTGCAGTCCTCATTTGTGCTAAAAGCTATAGTTCCTTATATAGTTTATTGTACTCATGGTGAAGACCCACATTCAGGTTGATAAAGTCTCTTGTGTCTCAGTATGTGACACCCTTGAGATTTGAAAGAGCAACACTTGAGATGTATCACGGTCCACATTGCTCGGCAGATATCAGAATTAAATTTCACTTCGAATTTAAGGGAATTTAACCTTGCATTCAACATGTGAATATTGCATTTACTTGCATATTCCCTTCTGGGTTGTGTTGTTTCAAGTTGGTGTGCTTGAACATTTCGGTATTCTGGATTTTGGCTGGCACGTGTACAGATTAATTGCTAGAACCTGTATTTTGTTGAAGCTTTAAATGATTTGAGCTGTTTTTTTTTATAAGAAATGGGACCCCGGTATTACAAAAAACCGGGGTCCCGATTTTCTTGGATATCAATTTCTGTTGTGCTTTCAAATTTCTGTTGTGCGTTGACTACTTGATCTGAACCTTTTTCATATGTTTTCCAGGCTGATGAGATCTTCATTCAGTCGATCAAAGATGCTGGGCTTTATGATGCCATATGGCAAGCATTTGTTGTATTGCTTCCTGGCAACATAGTCGGGGTTCAAGGGGATCAAAGAACATATGGCCGTGCTGTTGCTCTTAGAGCTATCACGAGTCAAGATGGAATGACAGCAGATTGGTAAGCTTCCAAATTACATTTGTTATGTAACTAATGTGTTTTCCTACCCTAAACTTCTATCAAGAAGCAAAACTACTCTTCTTAGATAACCTTGTTCAGATGATGCATTAGATTCAGATTGCTAATGACCAAGGATCTTGCACTTATTATCCACGGATCCAAGTAATCGTCTTGTCATATTTTGAATTGTTTAGCTTAATCTTCTGTGTTTGAATACGATTTTAACCTGCCTTTCTTTTATGCTGATGTTGCAGGCTTTCCAGGGACAAATACCTCAACACAGAGGAGTTCATTGATGTTGTGGCAGCAGATCTCAGAGCAAAACTTAATAGCTAAAATTGTAAGTGAAGCTTGGCAACTGGTGCACTTTCTCTTCTTATATCAAAAGAGCTTAACATAGGCATGAGATTTTTAACTGGTCCCTCCAACCTCAGAAATGATTCTTCTATATAACTATAATTGGAATATTCAAGTAGGGTCAATAACTTGGGTTCAGTTTGCATGTTTGTGGAGGATGAACAAACATGCAACATCCCATCTTTGAAGATGTTGCACTATGATTATAGGGTAGGACTAACACTCTTAACAGTGATGTGTTTATGTTTCTATGGTATTATTCTTACTTCCTGTTTTATATAACATGTCATAGAGGGGGCGTTCAAAGAGATAACATGTCATAGGTCTGACAACTTACCACCGAATTGAAGATTAAACATTCTTCCTTCAAAACCACCGAAGATTAAAAAGGGGATTCCTCTCGAATCGATGCATATTGTTTGGGAGCCCCATTGGTTATATGTGCATGCTCTAAAAGCTGTGAACTCTTGCTTGTTTTATGTATATATATGTTGTGTCGTTTAATTTGTCCTAGTTTAGTTATAGTGGAAGAGTCAGAGGTTATCAGCTAGCTAGTGTTGGATTTTATGTAGTACAAGTACTTTGTAAGCGACATTTCCTGAAGAATGAACAGACCAATGTGTTTCCATATTTGTGTGTTTTCCTACTCTCCTTTATTCTTCTTTGTTTGGAATCATTATTCGGCAGGCTTTTAATCTGATTAATTACTTGTAATGAATACTTTGAAGTACTCAAATTTAGTGTTGAGGGTTAGTTGGGCAGCTAAAAGGGCATGGGATGCACAGATTTGGTGATTCTGTCATAAAATTGGACTTTTTAGCCCGGATATGGAAGAGATCCGGGCTAAAATGTCCAGTTTTTTTTTTGTTAAAACACAATGCTTTTTAGCCCGGACTTACCCAGATCCGGGCTAAAAAGTGGGAAAATGCGACTTGTTGAGGCGGGCCTATAGAGGCCCGCCTCAACAAGTCCCTCATTTTGGCGCCGAAGTGAAGGACTTGTTGAGGCGGGCTTCGGAGGCCTGCCTCAACAAGTGGCTTTTAGAGGCATATATTGCCCGCCTCAAAAAGGGTCCCTACTTGTTGCGGCCCCCTCAATTGAGGCGAACGGTGTTCGCCTCAATAAGTGTCCAAAGGCCCGCCTCTATTAGGGTTTTTTCCACTAGTGGGGGGGTTTGGTTTTAGTTATAAAGCTACGAAACTAACTAACAGGAGTAACAAAGACATAACAAAGTTGTAGACAAGTTTTAACAAAAGAGCTCAGTCAGACAAATAACCACACTTCAGTTTGATTGATCGATCATCGATTATCTCTAGTTCTTTAAACCAATGAATGTTCAAATTCCTTTTCTTAAGTTTATTAAGAGGACAACCAGACCCTGATAATACTAACTATCTAACAATCAGGAAACTATCGAGATTCAATTCAATAGTAGCAATAAGTTCCAGGAATTTCAGCATATACATCTAACATAAAACAACCAGCTTTATTTAGCAAGCAAATCAATTCTCTTCTACAATAAACTATCACAACTAGTTCTAGAATATCGCAGTTGCTACTCTGAATCAGATATTTCAACTAGAAACGATCTAACTCTAGCAGAAGAATAATACCAAACGACCACTAGTTGATCAGACTAGCATAATCAGTATTAATCAAAGAGATTAAGTTCTAGAGAATCAATAACATTCAAAGAAGTAGAACAAGAGGGATAATCTTACAACCGAAAAGGCTTTAATTGTCTGACTAAGCACAAGTAACTTAGTTCTTCATAGTCTTCCAAAACACAATAAAACTCTCAGTGAAAACTAAAATTGTCGTCGTGCTAATGATGTCCAACCTAAAGAAAACTAAGTCCTTTTAACCTAAGTAACAATTTCTAAAAATAACCATAACCGAAATATAATAATATAATATAAAATAAAGGAAACAAAATAAACAAGTGAATCACCGCGTGAAAATGTTCCGGATTCTACACGGCCGCGATCGCTGCCCTTGACCCGCGCCCGCGGATTGTTCTTTCCTGGCACTCAGCGAAATCTTCCTTGGCCGCGCCCGCTACTTCCTTTCTGCGCCCGCGGCTTTGCTCTTCTCAGCTTCTGACGCTTCAAACTGATCACTAAAATCCACCCTTTCTTGTACTAATCTTCCCAACTCCTCAATCATAAATTAGCTCCTACACTAATACAAACATCCTCAATAGTGTACTAACAATCCCTAGTTACGCTCTACAAAGTAGAGCGTATCACCCCCAAATACCCAATCACCCACCTTAAACTCTTTAGCTCTCACATTTTTGTTGTAGCTTCTCGCAACTTGTTATTGGTACATTACAATTCGTATCTTGGCCTTTTCTCTAACCTTGTTGATCATGTTAAGATCATGGGATAACTTGACGTGATTCATGTCTCCGGTTTGTAGAGCATACCTAGAAATGGAACGAGGATTTCAGCTAGAATAACTTTGTCGCATCCATAAACCAAGGAGATGAGTGATTTACATGTAGCTATATTTGGGGTGGTCCTATTGTAACACAAGATTAATGGTAACTCGTTGGCCCATTTACCCTTGGCGCATTCAAGTAGTTTCTTGAGATTATTGATGAAGATTTTGTTGCTCGAGACTACTTGTCTATTGGACTGTGGACAACATTTGTTTGCAATGATATAAATGCCCTAACTCGTTAAAGGCCAAGGCTACAGAGTACGATGTAGTGACTCTGAGGGTTGATGATTGACAGGGGTATGTCGTTGGTAAGCATCTCATTTATTCACATATTCCATCGCGTATTGCTTCATGGTAGGCCAATAAAAACTTTTCCTTAAATCTTTACCTGATAGGTTACGACCGCCAGAGAGGTTACACACTCGTCATCATGTAGAGATTGTAGGATGCTTTGGACTTTACTTTTTACAAGCATCTTAGGATTAGACCTGTTACATTTTTTTTTAATAAAAGACCCTCTTGTAATATGGCTTGTACCTTGAGTCGTTTGTGTCATTTTAATCTATGGGTTAGCCATTTAATGTAAGGTGTTGCCCAATCGTCTTCTTGTGAAATGATGTCATCTTCCAAGATATCTCCTAACTGAAGTGACAATCTCCTATTAGGGTTTTCCGTCATGGTTTCAAAGAGTCGTGTTGGCCTTTGTGGTCGACTCTTGGATTTTATAGATTTCTATAGTTGTGATGTGTGCAACTAATATTCTAGAAACTCGTATGGGATGATAGATAATACCAAGTTTGCCAAGGCGTCTGCTTGGTTTTGGAGTCTTGAGGAACTTGCTTGATATTAAAATTTTCAATTTTTTTTATTATGCTTTTGAAAACATGGAGTTATGTTATCATCTTGACGTCTTTTGTTGCATCTAGCCCCTATACTTCGTTAACTATAAGAAATAAATTACAAAAAACCTCAATGTTACGTATGAAGAGGTCTTGGGAAAATGCAAGACCAAATACTAATGCTTCATAATCTGCTTCATTATTTCTCACCTCACATTTGCAATGAATGGCTTATTCTATCTTGTCCCCTTGTGGCAACTTTAGTACAACCCCGAGGCCCACTCCTCTCGCATTTGAAGCTCCATCCATATGGAGTTCTCATCTGTCGTAGTCTTGTACTTGGTAAGTTGCATTGTCTCTTTCACAGCATGTAGTTCCAAGGTCGGGCTAAAGTCTGCCACAAAATGGGCTAGAACGTATAATTTAATCATTGTTCTTGGTTCGTATTTGATGTTGAATCCACTTATGTGTATAGACCATTTCTCCATTCGATCTACAAATTCTGGTATCCTTATGATTGGTTAGTGCACACAATAACAGTATGAGACTCAAAGTAATGTCGTAGTTTGTTTGAAGCCATTACCAATGCTAACACTAGTTTTTCTACAAAAATATACCTTGTTTATCCCGTTAAGAGTGTTTTACTTATGTAATAAACCAGTAATTGTGATCCATCTTCTTTTAAAATCAAGGTTGCTCTCACCGTCGCCTATGAAACGGCTAAGTATAGGGGCAACAGTTCGTCGTCTTTTAATTTAGATAGTAGGATGTGGTTTGCAAGGTATTGCTTCAAGTTTTTGAATGCTTTGTTGTGTTCTCTGGTCCATTCAAATGACTTATTTTTCTAGGGAACGTCTGATAAGCACTACTTTGTAGGGCTTAACTAAGAGTTATTAGAGGGTTTTATTGGTGCCATTCGGGTAGATTTAGACACATTCATGTGTATGGCGTTTGGGGGCGAAGTTTGGTGTTTTTGGAAGTGTTTGAGCTATCTTGGATATCATAGGAGACACTGAGGAAGGAAGCCACCAAGAGAAGATGCCAAGGAAGTGAAGAGGAGAGGTTAGGAGGCGAAGCCAAGGAGTAAAGGCCGAGCATTAACCGTGACCGCAAGCAAGGGTGCCGCGATCGCGGTTCCTCAGGGCAAGTCGAGAATTATCTGCAGGCGCGGAGAAGTGTGAAGAGCGCGGAGCCAGAAGGGGCCGCGATCGCGGTCCATGGGCCGCGATCGCAGGCCATCAACGCAGGAAGTTCGGACTTTTCTCGAATCTATCTTTTCTGTTTTTCTTTTCTTATTTTCTCATTTTATTCCGTTTCTTTTCTTATTGGGCTAGGTCATTTGTTAGAAGCCCTATTTATACTCTCTTTAGCATTAGGTTTGAGAGGTCGCGATTCTAGAGTTTCATTTCATCGTTGCCACTTTTCATACTTTTGAAGTTCATCATGTTTATGAGGAGCTAAGCCTCTTTTGCTTAGTCCGATAATGGAAGCATAAGTTTATTCATCTGGTTGTGAGGTTTTGTTCCTATCTATCTTATCCTATTGAGTTATATATTTTCTCTTGCGCAAATTCTTATTTGGATGTTTGTTGGTTTATCTAGATTGATCACCTAGGTTTATTGCTTTCATTCATATTGCTAATACTAGGGAACTGTTGGGCTAACGCTCTAGTTCGAGTAGCGAGCATAGATTATATCTGCCACTGTGGAATTTATCTATGTAGAGAATTGATTACATGTTGAATGCTTTTGGTTGAGGTGTTATGTGTATCCTGGTTAATTATTATATGCATTGTTGCCTTTGGATTGAATCACTAGTGGTGCTAGGGTTATTCATTGGTAAGGGTTCTTAGGTTTGGTTGATCTTTGAATCTACCCAAGATCAGGACAGGAATAACCGAATAGGAAGATAGGACATAATCAAGGAACAATCGTTGGATGACTTATATGGACATTACTTGGCTAAGTGTTTTCTCTCTTTGATATTTCATTCATCTACTTTGTTGTGTTTGATTTGATTGTGACCAACCAACTTACAAACCCCCCCTTTTAGTGACTTGCATGCAACCACCATTAGTTTCGCTCCTTCCCTGTGGGATCGACCCTTACTTATTGACTATACTAGTTTATTTGTGAGGTTTTATATTTGACAGCTACGAACGACAGCACGTCAAATTTGGCGCCGTTGCCGGGGAAGGCAAGTTTTGAGCTTTTGGTGTTTTTGTGTGCTTTGTGTGTGTTTCGAAATTTTTTTGTGATTTTTGTGTGTTTGCTTGTGTGTGTGGGCCTATCTTATGGTCCACACCTGTACTGTTGACTCTCCACCTTTAGCTATTGATTCAGAGATTGAGCGGACATTGAGGGAGAATCGGAGGGCAGCAGCGATTTTGGCCGATCCACCTAGAGCGATACTGCAGGAAGAGATCGACGAAGAAGAAGTGATGGCTGACAATCCACCAACGTTGAGGCAGCTGACTACTCCTAACTTGGAGCCGCAGCCACTGGCCGTAGAGTTCCCTGAGCTCCCAGCGGGAGTGAACTTTGAGCTCAAGTCTGGGCTTATCCATCTTTTGCCCCAGTTCCATGGGCTAAGTGGAGAGGACCCAAACAAGCATCTCTTGGAGTTTCACGCCGTGTTTACCTCCATGAAGCCACGCAACATAACGGAGGACCAAATCAAGTTGAGGGCTTTTCCTTTCTCGCTTAAGGATTCAACCAACGACTGGTTTTACTACCTCACCCCAGGTAGCATCAATACCTGGGGAAAGATGAAGAAGGCGTTTCGGGAGAAGTACTTTCCAGGAACAAAGCTGAACAGTCTCAAGCGCAACCTGAGCAACATAGAGCAGCATGGGACGGAGACGCTCTACGAGTACCATGAGCGTTTCAAGAGGTTGTGCTCCAACTTTCCTTACCACGGGTATTCATACCAAGATTTGGTCTTATACCTATATGGGGGATTGCTGGATGAAGAGCGACGAATGGTGAATGCGGCATGTGGAGGCAACATACTGAACAAGACTCCTGCCGGAGCATTTGAGATATTCAGCGAGTTGTCGGAAGGCTCAAGGCAATTCAGTAAGAGGGCGAGCGCCCAGGCAGTCAAAGCCACTACAAGTGATCATGCTCCCCCATCTATGGTGAAAGACATGAGCGAAATGAAGGAGATGATTAAGGTTTTGATGAGGAAGGAAGGACCACAGAGGGTCAAGGAGTGCGAAATTTGCTATGCTACTTCGCATGCAACTGACGCATGTCATACACTCCACGAGGAGTCCACTGAGCAAGTCAACGATGTTGGGGGTACCAACAAAGACCACGGTACGACCCCTATTCTAGTACCTACAATCCCGGGTGGAGAGATCACCCGAATTTAAGGTACGGGAACACGCAGAACGTGGAGAACCCCCCTGAGTTCCGACCAAGACCCCCTCAACAATACCAGCAGCAACAGCAGTACCCCCAGAGGCAGTTTCAAGGAGGCCAGCAGTTCAGAGGCCAAACAGATCAAAGACCGCAAGGGCAGGGAGCTCCCCGCACCACCAATCTTGAGGACCAGGTCAACACACTAGCGCAACATATGACTATGCTGACGCGGACCATGGGAACCATGCAGCAAAACATGGTTCAGTTTCAACACGAGACCAAGTCCAGCATACAGAACTTAGAGAAGCAGGTGGGGCAGATCTCCCAAGCGGTTAGCAAGCTTGAAGCTAGAGAGTCACGAGCACTCCCATCTCAAACTGAGATAAATCCAAGGAAAAACGTCAACTCCATGACTTCAAGGCCCAGATGGGAGCTTGAAGAAGAAAAGCTGCCAACCGAGAAGTACGAGGATGAACCATGACTGCAGGCAATTTGCCGCGATCGCGGGTCTGTTGAGCAAGAGAATGGGCAAGATGCGCCGATTAAGCGCGATCGCGGGCAGGATAGCCGCGACCGCGGGGCCCAAGTGCAAGAACCGCGATCGCGGGGTGAAAACCGCGATCAAATTTCGTAAAATGGGCCATCTCCACTTACATTTATGACACGGTATGTATACCCAGAGGGATATTTTGACATCCCAGTGCCATTCCCTGCTGCGCTAGAAGATGACGAACCCATTGAGGGACTGAAGGGAATGTACGAGACATTCAGGAACTACAAGGTGACTCCCCAATTGAGCAAAACAATGCCTCGCTTAGTAAACTTCTTGAGGGAGCTATGCAAGCTCAATAAGGAGCAAAAGGAGCGGTCGAAGAAAAAGGAGAAAGTTAAGAAGGATGTCTCGGTTGTGATGCAAAAGAAGATCCCAAAAAAGTGTGAAGATCCCGGCATGTTTAGCGTACCCTGCAAGATTGGCGAAACCGAGTTCAGCGAGACATTGCTGGATAAGGGGGCCTCAATCAATGTCCTACCGCTGTCCGTCTACAACACCCTCAATTTCGGACCACTAGAAAGCACGGAAATTGTCATCCAACTGGCTGACAACTCCGTCATCATTCCAGAGGGCGTTGTGAAGGACGTTTTGGTGAGCGTCGACACCATCGTCTTCCCTACAGACTTCTTTGTCATGAACACAGGGAAACAAGGAGGACGAGTAATGCTAGGGAGGCCTTTCATGAAGACCTCCAACACAAAGATCGACGTGGGCATAGGTACGATAAGCATGGAATTTGACCGGAGGAAGGTAGAGCACATGCTGGAGTCCATTCAGGAGCATCCCCCAGATTCAAGAGTGCAGAGTACGGTTGCAGGAGGCAACCCAGGTTGAGAAGGTACAGCAGGACGTCGTGCCGCGACGATAACTATGGCGCAGCTCGGGAGGCAACCCGAGGTATGAGTTGATGAACTCTTCTTTGTCTTTTGTTTTCGTTAGGATTTGTTACTGTTTTTAATTTTGTTGCATTAGCTGTTATTTTCTTTTTCTTTCTTTTGTGGGCCACTAGAACTAACTTTGCAGCGGAGCCCCGACCCCAGCAACCCGCGATCGCGGTTCCACCACGGTGTTCCACGGAGTTTAGTTTTATAAAAAAAAATAAAAAATTTGGCCCACAGAATTTATTTTTGGTGCGTTTTCCTAGGTGGTCAAACCCTCGTAACTCACGCCGACTGTTACACTGCAGGGCATTAACCCCGCGATCCCGGGGCTGAGGGCCCGCGATCGCGGTATCTCGTCGCCGAGCCTATAAGAGTGAGGCGTGGCAGAGGCATTTTATAACACCTCCACCGCACGCTCTCACTCTCCAAACACTCGGATCTCCGACTCCGACCACCGCGACGACACCCTACAGCCCCGCGACCATCGTCCCGCCATCGCGACGTCGTTTGGGTGAGATCTCCATTTTTCCCTTGGATTTCTCATTGCCTCACGAGCCGCGATCGCCAAACCATCGCCTGAAGCCCCCACGACCACCGTAGCGCCACCGAGGACCACCGGAGCCATTTTTATTTGAAGTTTTCTGCAGCCCAGAAACCGCGATCGCCGCTGTCAAGCACCGCGATCGCGGCCCTTCTTCTCCAGAGGACTTCATTCGAGCATAAACCGCGGCCGCGGCCCACACCCCGCAATCGCAGGCCCCTCCGGTATTCCTTTCGTGCTTCTAGCTCCTTATTCCCACCATGTCTGATTTCGTAGCCAACATGAGGAGCCTGAGGCATCGACGCTATTTCGAGACGTTCTGTAACACCCCCAAATTTAACCCCATTTGAAAGCGTTACTGCCGATGACCCCGGACGTAAACCCCGAAGTCACCCCAGGCTTTTCCGACGTCATAACTGACTTAAAACACAGTTACAATACTAAAATCATAACTTTTATTAAACCACAGTCTCAGAATTACACATGATTCCAGACAAAACGAAATACATCATCAGAATTTAATACAAAATCAGAATAATTACAACGGAAGACTTTAAAATATTACAAAATAGCACAGCGGAAAACTTGTAAACAAAGCGACAAAACAACTTGTCGAAAATACCGCTCCTCTTCATAGTCGTTCTAGCCTTCTCGGATCTGCATGTGCCGAAACGGACGGACGACACCCCCATGACGCTACAGAAATATAAAAATACAAGAGTTAGTCTAATGAATAGACTAAGCAAGGGCTTCACCAATAATTCACACAAACACATCACAAGCAATTCCACATATCACAAATCACATCACAATCTCAAGTCACATGTTTACAGCATATCTCTTATATTAGCGTTGATTCTAGCAGAATATACAACCTAATATAATATCAGATTTTAATTATTTCAAATTAATTCATAATCACTTGCCTGGAATAGACGAGCTCGAACAAAGCTTAAGAACGGGTTCCTGAATCCAAAACGGGGACAGATCTGGAATAAAAATCCCTAGGAAACGACCCATAACAAGATCCTAACTTAGATCAATTATCCTCATGAATGAATCTAAAAGAATAGGAAATAAATCAAAGGAATCGAGCCAAGCCCAAAGCCGAACCACAAGAACACAACTCGGACGCCCTCACCGCGATCGCGGCAAGTCGCGGTTCATCAACAGTGGCAAAGCTTCGACAGCTTCCATGGCGGGAAAGAATTATTACCCAATCGATTCAAGCTTCGCCTTGCATTCGAATTGATCACAAAGCACCTCTAAGCTTCACCTAACACCTTGGCAACCTTCTCCAACCCACGAAGCCTCTCGATTCAAGCCCAAAACCGAGCTCACAGCTCGTGCATCAATGGAGAAACAGGGGAAAATAGAGGAGAAAGAGAGAACAAGAAGAGAGAAAGAAAGGGTTCGGTTTCACCCCTTTTATAACACAAATCCGAACCACCTCAGGGGGAACAAGCCGGGGACAAGGGGACAAAGGCAAAGGGCAAGTTGCAAGCCCACTTGGCCTGCCCACAGACGCTACAGTGGCCGCCTCGCGAGGAAGACGACACTGCCCAGATCTTGGCATTACCGCGATCGCGGCGAGTCGCGGTTAGTCGCGGCAAGTCGCGTCAAGTCGCGGTTTAAAGGCCGACTTCGTTAATTCATAACCGAACTCAACTTGGGTTAATTTCCTTAAACCCGGGTTAAATATATTCGTGCCACCATCTAGCACAAACATCTCAAGCAATTACCTCACACAATTACCGTGCACAAATATCTTATATAAATATCTTGCACAAATACTTTACATAATTATCCTGCATATATTTGTGACACTCCAGGCCAAGCTAACACAGCTACCAAGCCACCCACCCATCTTACATGATGCCGGTGCCGGTACTGGTGCCCGCCTGAGTCCACAATTATCCTACACGAATATCTTATATAAATATTTTACAACGATATCTCATACAATTATCTTGCAACAATAACTCATACGAGTAAAGCTCAAAAATACCCTTAAAAATTACGGGGTGTTACAGTTCAGCCTGCGGAAGATCGTCCAGACGAAATTCTACGATCGATCGACGCTGACACAACTCGGTTTGGAGGCCTGCACTCATCAGTTGCTGAGCCACGGAGGGCTCGGTAACTTTATTGACTTGTCCGCCCCGACATCCGACGAACTGACCCTGGAGTTCCTGGCCACGCTGGAACGCCACGACGACGGGATCACGTGCAACCTGTTAGGGCGGCAAAGAAGGATGTCTTCCCAAGGTCTACGGGACCTTTTTGGCATTACTGAGGAGCCCACCGAGGATTGGGAAGCTGTAGGCGCCTTGCCAGAGTTCTTCTGGCAAGGTGAGACCCGGGATGTGATCAACCCCAGCACCGGCGAGTACAACTACAAGTTGACGCACCCCTGTTTGAGGCTGGCGCACAAGGTGCTAGCCATGACCTTCCTGGGACAGGGGGAGGTGAACAAGGTCTCTAGGCAGGACCTTACAGTGCTCTGGTGTTTGACACCAGAGAGCCACACCATCCCCGACTGGGTCGAGCTGTTTCTCTCCAGCTGCCTACGACTGAGAGATAAGAAGGGCGGCAAGATCTCCATGGGAGGCATGGTGACGCTTATCGCCCGATAGTACGAGATCCTCGCGGACCATTGGGAATTCCCCGACGAGAGCTACACATACAATATCAGGCTCATGCGGAGATCCCATCTGCTGGAGGCCCGCGATGGAGAGTACACCTGGCTCTCCCTGACCGGCAACATACACCGCATGAGGTTGCCTCGTCCGATGCCTTTTGGTCCCCGGGGGAGGGATTTCTACCTTTATGCCAACGGGGAGCAGGGATCGTCGTCCGATGAGGAAGGGGACGACGACGACGACGACGAGGAAGAGACTGCGGCGAAGGACATGGAGAGAGATGTGCCATCATCGCCGGGTTCCAGGGGCCCTCCTGTATATCCTGACTACACTCACCAGGCATCTGGATCTGGTAGTGCTTCTGGAGGGGCTCCCTGGGACCAGCTCCTAAACAGAATGACGAACCTGCAACGGAGGTAGGATGAGCAGATACGAAGAAGCGCCGAGTGGGAATGCGGCATCTCCCAGAGGCTAGAGGAGCATGGGAGGAGAAGCGATGAGTGGGAGCGCCAAATCTCCACCCGCCTGGAGGAGCACGAGAGGCGGAGCGCTGAGTGGCAGCGCAACATGGAGGTCAACCTTGCCTACCACGCCAACCGCTTGGACAACCACCTCGCTACCGTTGAGGACCAGGTGGTTCATTTGCAGAGGAGAGCTGAGGCTTTCTTCAATGCCTATGGATATTGGCCTCCACCCCAGTGGATATTTCTTCAACGCCTATGGACAATGCATGAGGGAGTAGAAGTATTCACTACCTATCTTGTACATATTTCTCTTCCAGTATTGTACTTTCATTTTCAGCATTTTCAATTTCAAAAAAAAAAAAAATCCTGGGACAAGTCGAAAACCCGAAAGGGCGGCTTGGGTAAAAAACAGGTGGCCCGGACCAGCGCTAGGCTGGGGTAAGAAGGTGTGTGAGTGACGTAAGCTTATGTGAGCACATCTATGAAAAAAAATATGAGTGGCTAGGATGAAAACCCGAAAGGGCTCCTAGGCAAAATGAGTGAAAAGAAGAGGAGAGTTTTCTAGGATCTCATTTTACCGACGGGGCAGCATAAGAAGAGGAGTCGAAGAAGGATTGTCGGGTAGGTCACTCTAGAAGGCATAAGGAGTCATAGATGGAGGATAGGATTAGAGGTTACTCACACCATTGGATGTCCGGGTTAAGCTTGGGGGAAGTACTCTGCTTGCCCTTTAAGCTGGTTGAGTTGTGGATGTGTTGTGAATGAGATTGGTGCCAAGAGCTTGGCATAGGTTAGGTGACTCTTAGTTGGAGGACATACTTCTTGAGACCTTGGGTGCTGCATTGGAGGAGTAGACTCTTTATTAGTTTATTCGAGGACGAGCAAAGGTCTAAGCATGGGGGAGTTTGATAAGCACTACTTTGTAGGGCTTAATTAAGAGTTATTAGAGGGTTTTATTGGTGCCATTCGGGTAGATTTAGACCTATTCATGTGTATGGCGTTTGGGGGCGAAGTTTGGTGTTTTTGGAAGTGTTTGAGCTATCTTGGATATCATAGGAGACACTGAGGAAGGAAGCCACCAAGAGAAGACGCCAAGGAAGTGAAGAGGAGAGGTTAGGAGGCGAAGCCAAGGAGTAAAGGCCGAGCATTAACCGCGACCGCGGGCAAGGGTGCCATGATCGCGGTTCCTCGGGGCAAGTCGAGAATTATCTGCAGGCGCGGAGAAGTGTGAAGAGCGCGGAGCCACAAGGGGCCGCGATCGCGGTCCATGGGCCGCGATCGCGGGTCATCAACGCAGGAAGTTCGGACTTTTCCCGAATCTATCTTTTCTGTTTTTCTTTTCTTATTTTCTCATTTTATTCCGTTTCTTTTCTTATTGGGCTAGGTCATTTGTTAGAAGCCCTATTTATACTCTCTTTAGCATTAGGTTTGAGAGGTTGCGATTCTAGAGTTTCATTTCATCGTTGCCACTTTTCATACTTTTGAAGTTCATCATGTTTATGAGGAGCTAAGCCTCTTTTGCTTAGTCCGGTAATGGAAGCATAAGTTTATTCATCTGGTTGTGAGGTTTTGTTCCTATCTATCTTATCCTATTGAATTATATATTTTCTCTTGCGCAAATTCTTATTTGGATGTTTGTTGGTTTATCTAGATTGATCACCTAGGTTTATTGCTTTCATTCATATTGCTATTACTAGGGAACTGTTGGGCTAACGCTCTAGTTCGAGTAGCGAGCATAGATTATATCTGCCACTGTGGAATTTATCTATGTAGAGAATTGATTACATGTTGAATGCTTTTGGTTGAGGTGTTATGTGTATCCTGGTTAATTCTTATATGCATTGCTGCCTTTGGATTGAATCACGAGTGGTGCTAGGGTTATTCATTGGTAAGGGTTCTTAGGTTTGGTTGATCTTTGAATCTACCCAAGATAGGACATGAATAACCGAATAGGAAGATAGGACATAATCAGGGAACAATCGTTGGATGACTTATATGGACATTACTTGGCTAAGTGTTTTCTCTCTTTGATATTTCATTCATCTACTTTGTTGTGTTTGATTTGATTGTGACCAACCAACTTACAAACCCCCCCTTTTAGTGACTTGCATGCAACCACCATTAGTTTCGCTCCTTCCCTGTGGGATCGACCCTTACTTATTGACTATACTAGTTTATTTGTGAGGTTTTATATTTGACAGCTACGAGCGACAACACGTCAATGTCATAGAAAAGTTTTCATTTATTTGAAGATTAGATTAAAACTTGTTGAGAGCGGTAGATCAGCTTGTAAGGCGTTCTACATCCATTACACATCGAGGTAACTTCAGATTGATTATGGCTTTGATCTTGTCGAGACTTGCTTCCATCCCCCTTTTAGTCACCATATAACCTAGAAATTTTCCGAAAGATACCCGAAGGAGCATTGGGTTGAATTGTGTTTAATATTGTACATTTTTTACTATTCCAAATGCTTCCTCAAGGTATGTGATGTGATCCGAGGTGAATTTTGATTTGACCAGCATGTCGTCTATGTACAACTCTATCATGTCCCCATTATCGTCTTTCAACAACTTGCTTACTAGCCTTTGGTATGTTGCACCTAAACTTTAGTCTGGATGGTGTAACTTTATAACAATAAATATCTTGTCTTATGATGAACGCCGTTTATCTTGGTCGTCTAAGTCCATAAGATTTGGTTGTATCCACTGAAGGCATCCATGAATTTTAGCATCTCACGCCTGATGTGGCTAAAACATATCCGCAAGTGTACGGGATCAGTTGTAGTAGTCAAGTGTCGATCTCACGAAGACAATTGTAATATTGATTGAAACTCTACCAATAAGTTAGGCCGTAAAAATAAGGAATTAAGGAAAAGTATAATTAAGCTAACTATTAAAAACAAATAAAAATAATAAAATCAATGGAATAAATGTATATAAGGTTAAGGATCACCGCAACAATGCAACAATAAATAAAATCACACTTTACTTGAATCTAGTCCAAAACTTTAAGGGAAGCTATCTAATGTAATCTTCTAACTCCTTTCAGACGATAGTAAATGTGTCTGAACTAAACTAACAATCGATGTTGCATAGAGCTAATCTCAACAATACCCTTTAACGCACTTAGAGTCTAGGGATAAACTGAAATAACATTCGTTGTCGCGCTTCGCTAATCCAACTGAAACCTTGAGCATCTATGATAGTCTATTAATCCTCAAGAATAATAAAGTTGTTGTTGAATAAACAACATTGAGGTTCAGTTCCTATGATTCCAATAGAACTTATTACCTCTCGGTCTCAAACCCTATTTGACTATCTATTAACGTTATCACATTTCAGTCTCAAATCCTAATAGGATCCATTTCGCATAGGCTAATATGGGCATAAAGCATACTAGGAACGAATCAAATATTATTTCAATTCAGGCAAAGAAATAATTCTATTTACATATGCATCATCGGGATCACCCAAACCTTAGAACTAATAATTAAGTCAAGCATAATTGAAGACATATTCAAAAGATTTAAACTAGCCAACAACATATATAAATTATTCAATAAATATAGGAGTTAAAAAAACTTAGTTTCAATTAAGAAATAATCCAAATTAATAAAAGCTACAATAATATTACCAAGTCTTCAAAACAAGCCAAAGCCAAAAATCCCGTTAACTAAAAACTAAAACAAAAACCAAAAACCTAAACCTCATAAATACTAGCTGCCGCACTTATTCTCCCCCTTCAACAAAATATATCAATTGCCTTTTATAATCCAACTCCATCCTCCTTAACTGAAGTGCGGCCTCCCCCAATTGTGTGGTGCCCCCAACTGTGTGTCCTTTAATTCATTTTGGGCCTTGGCCCGAATTCAAGTTGGGTTTGTATTTGGGCATTGGTCCAACTCTAATTTCATTTGTTTGTTGTTCTTGAAAATAGTCGCACATTACCTTTACATTCAACCAAAAGTACCTAAATAGTAAAAAATACGAGTGTAGTCTTCGAATACAAACAATAGAAAATTAATAATAAAAATATAAAATATGCATGAAAATGACATAATCTAAAATACAACTAGACTCCTAAAATATGTATAAAATAGGTGTTATTAAATTTCTCCAAACTTAAACTTTGTTTGTCCTCAAGCAAGAACATAGTTCAAAATTCAACAACAAATGCAAAGGTTGTCTCTACCTAATTAATATCCAAGCAAGTCCATGAAAACTTAAATATTTAACAATGTAATATTCAAAGGCATGCAAATAATCATGAAAGAGACAAGTAGTTCATCCACACTAGACCTCACTTAGGATAAAAATAAGAATCGCTCTCACTCAGGTGTTTACGGTAAGTGTTTCGCTCAAATCTACACTCTGAAAACTCATCTACCATATGCTTGCATCAGCGTCTTAAATCTCCACCACTAAGTGACCTTGTACATGACATATATCAAGAGGACTTTTATTAGGTTGTAATGGGGCCAGATAAAAAAAAGGTATGGATACAATTTGGCCATGTGGTGCTAAATCCGGGAAAGAGAAACTAACCAAGACAACACCAAACATAGAGGATTTCTCGTACCATTCTTTTCAACTAAACACTCATTTATTCTCTTTTTTTTCAATCACTTTTTTTTCTTTTTTCAAAAGCCTAAACAATTCCATCCAAACACATCATACATGTACACTCCCCCAAGCTTGTCTTGCAACCATAAAAACAAACACATCAATCATCATAATTCTCGGGTGGGTAAAAGGCTAATAATTAGGTTCAGGATGTTTTTGTGGAGCTTCCGAAGAAATAGGCTAATAGGGTTCAAACTGACATCAAGCAGAGGAATAACATGTAGGGTGGTAAAGGGAAATAATAAGCTAATAGAAATAATGCCTCAACCATTTCTATATCATGCACAAGAGTCATAAACGTGGCCTCAAAGTAAGATCTAAACGCATGTTCTAGAGATAAAGCAATCAAAATGAGAATCACACACATGAAAAGAAATAAGAGGACACAATTATGTGCAGTCCTAAGGCTCCAAAGTTCACATGATATTTGTCTAGAATTTTAGTCCTAACTAGTCTCAATGAATAACTAAATACATACTTTAATTCAAACATTAGAAAATATAAAAATTCTCATCAACATGCTTAAAATTAATTAGAATATCAAAAACCAAAGTATTTGAAGGGGAATTTTTGAAAGATAAACAAACAAAACAAAGCATGAGAATCATATCAAACACCTAAAATGCAATGCATGATGCATGAAATGTTATGAAAAATGAAAAAAATAACAAAAAAAAAACTAAATGCAAACGGAGCTACAAATGGAATTATCCCTTCCCCAAGCTTAAATTCTACATTGTCCCCAATGTAGAAATAAAAGGAGGAAAAGAAACTCACTAGATGATCAGGCACTCATGCATCTTCGGATAGAACCATAGGTTGGGAAAATTTAGTACAAGTGCATAAAAAATCCATCAGCATCCTTCCTCAAGTGGCACTGTACATAGCAAACACAAAACAAACCCCAACGACAAGACTACGCACTTCTAACTAGTAGGCATAAAATGTAAAAATATGCTTAGACATTTATGAAGTTCATGATCATGGCCAAAAGAATATATATCACTCCAAGCAAAATGTTAATAGCAAAATATCAAATGCCAACTAAACTAACCAATACTAGTGCAGTCTAAAATCATCACATAAACAGAAGACTAAATACCCGCATAATGTATGCATGATCTAAACCAAAGGTACCGGTAATCCAAACAACCTTCATATAATGCCATCACCAATACAATTTAAGGGCTTTAGTCACCAAACTAGCATGTGTACCCGTGTAAGGCACAAGTATGACCATATATTTTAAGAATCAATTTAAATTTGTTTATAGTATGTAAAATATAAAAGAGAATTATATAGGAAAATTAACATGATGTATCGAAAAGATAATTTTTTTATTGGATTAATTTATAAGGTGTATTGTATGATGAAAATTGAAGATAGATGTGTAAATTTATATTAATAGAAGAAAATACAAATTAGGAATTTATATAATTATTAAAGATAAAATTGCACTAAAATAAAACTGCATATTGTATTCTTTATAATGGAGTTTACGATCTATTCACCCTTATTAAATCATGAACACTAATTAAGTATGATAATAATGTTTTTGGTAAATGCATATTTATATGTATGTTAGTAGATAAACCGTATAACGTTAACTATTTACAGACCATTTATCTAAATACATATCTTTAAATGGAATTTACGGACCATTAACGTACATATTATATTATGGATACTAATTAAGTATGATAATAATAATTTGGGTAAGTGTAGAATTATCTTGTTCAATGGAAAATATTTTGGGATGGTAATTTAGAAAATTTGTATAAATAAAAAATTAAATAAATTGTAAATAGATTAAGGGAAAATAGGTAAATGTACATAATTATTTAATGACGTGACATACTTAAATGAACGACACGTATAAGAGATAATTGCGACTTTAGTAGTAGTATATAGATGATCAAGTAATATCATCACAAGATGGAATAACAATGACAACGCCCAAAATCAAGCATCCAATGGCATATTCAGTTTTAAGCACAAGTTCACCTTGAAATTATAAACAAGATATGCACATAAGATTTCAGCACACAAGAATTCAAGACTCAAACATCAGTAAGAAGGAGTACACACACCTCGATTTACCAAGATTCGAAGAAAAAAATAGTCAAAGTCGAGGTTGTCGTCAGATTTGAGCATTGGTGGCGGCGGAAACAATGGCGTCCTTCAGCGGTGGTGGGCCTGGGCGCGGGTGGGTCGAGGTGGTGTGATGCGGCGCGGTCCTGTGCGAGAAGATGGGTTTGAGCTGGTGGTTGAGAAGCATAGTCGTCGGCAATGGTGGCCGGGGCAGGGCACGGTAGAGGCCGAATCTGAACAGGTGCGGCGTGCAGCGGCGTCGGATCTGGGTTGGGCTCGCCCGTGGTGTGGGAGGAGGTGCGCGTATTGAGTTATGTCACTGATGTGGCTTGTATTTTATTCAGTTATTGTGGTGTCACTGACGTGGCAATTAGTTAGTTTAGTTTTGTAAGTCACCGGGTGTAGCCCATGTGTTTACTTGTTATAGCAGGTCAAGTTGTTAGGTAGTTTAGTTGTATATATAGCTTGCAATCAGATCTTTTCTCATGTTTGAGTTTTGTTGAATATATAGAGAGCTTCTCTTCTTTCCTTGCTGCTTCAATGGAGTTTTCTTCTTGATCAAACACGATCCTAAAATCTATATGGTATCAGAGCGAGCGACATTTGATTGAGAGAAAAGTGAGAGTTTGAGAGCAATCGGTTTTATGTTTTATGTCACTGGGAGCAAAAATGAAGCTAGGCTTCATGGATGGATCAAATGCGCGTCCGGAAGCAGAATCAAAGGATCTACCGAGGTGGATTCGATGCGACTAAATGGTGGCTAGTTGGATTTTAAGCTCCATGGTGCCAGAGATGGCGAATTCGTTCATCGTGATGAATTCTGCGAATGAATTGTGGCTTGAAATCAAGTATAGATATAGTCAGAGTAATGCTCCGATCTTGTTCCAGTTGAAGCAAGAACTCATGAAGACTACTCAGGGAAATAAGTCAGTTACATGTTATTACACTAAACTGAAGAGGTGCTGGGATGAATTGCAATGTTTAAATGCTATACCTCCTTGTAATTGTGGGTTTCTTGGTAAATGTACTTGCAAAATAATGGCTAGAGTTCTTGAATTGGAAAATCAAGATAGGTTGCTGCATTTTCTGGTAAACTTGACTTCAGATTACGATTCTATCAAGAGTCAAATTTTGGCTATGGAACCTATGCCTACCTTAAATAGAGTATATTATCTTGTTCTCCAAGTGGAGAAACATAAACAAATCTCTAATCAGTGGTTGAGCCAGCTGCTTTCTTGGCTGGTTCTCAGCATTCTGGAGGAGGAAATAGCTCTAAGAAAGAGGTGAGGAAGTCAAGAGGAAATGACAGGAAGCATTGCATACTTTGTGACATGGATGGTCATAATGCTGATAGTTACTTTGAAGTGATAGGGTATCCAGATTGGTACAAAGGAAAGAAAGGGAAAAGAGGTTCCAAGATGGCTGCTAATGTAGTTCAGGAATCAGAGACACAGTCCACACCACTCAGTTTTGAGGAGAATTTAGGTGGTGGAAAACTCTCTAATCTTGATTCAGATTTTGTCCAAGCCATGTGCAAAGAGATGATAAAGTTCTTCAAAGGGAAGAGTGTCATGCCTTCTGCATCTGTGAACTTTGCATGTACTACTTATTTGAACTCAGTTACTTTAGAGCCTAGTAAGCATGAGTGGATCCTTGATACATGATCCACTGACCATATGAGTCCTTTGCTTGATTGCTTGATTAATGTAAAGACATTAAAGGTTCTAATCATGGTCAAATTACCTTATGGTTCTGCAAAGAGAGTAGACAGAATATGAGATGTGCAGATGAGCTCAGAGTTAGTGATCACTGATGTGCTACATGTGCCTGAATTCAAATTCAATCTACTGTCTGTCAGTAGGATCATTAAGCAAAAGAAGTTGTTTGCTTATTTTGATGCTTCTCATTATGCTCTACAGGATCTTTTGAGTAAGAAAACAATGGATGTGGGAAAGGAACTTGGTGGTCTTTACAGAATGGAAGCAGATTGCAGTAGGATTCGTAGAGGAAATAAGACTTGTTGCTCAGCTAAAGGAGGCTTGGATGCACATGTATTACACAATAGACTAGGACATATATCTTTTTCAAAGATGCCTCATGTACCTAGTACTCAGAATTTGTCATCTATTCACAGTTATTATGATACATGTTCTATGTCTAAATTTCATAGATTGTCTTTCCAAAGGAGTGTTTCAAGAGCTGTTGACAATTTTGATTTGTTGCATATGGACCTCTGGGGTCCTTTCAGTGTTCAAAGCATAAATGGAGAAATGTATTTCTTCACTATTGTTGATGATCGAAGCAGGGCTACCTGGACTTATCTACTGCATAACAAACAACAAGTTGTTGATATTGTTAAGAATTTTATGTGTTTAGTTAAGACACAATTTCAGAAGCAACCTAAAACCATTAGATCAGATAATGATTCTGAGTTAGTTAATCAAGCTCGTCATGGATTATTTGCTAGTCTAGGCATTGTTCATAAAAAAACTATGCCATATAGACCACAACAGAATGGGATAGTGGAGAGGAAGCATCACCACCTGCTTGACATAGCTAGATCTCTCAGTTTTCATGCCAATCTACCAAAGGAATTCTAGGGAGAATGTATTTTGGATGCTATATATTTGATCAATAAAATGCCTTTGGTTAGCGTTGATTGGAAGACTCCTTGTCAAATGTTGTTCAATAAGGAACCAGTTTACGATCACTTAAGAGTGATTGGATGTTTCTGTTATGCTGCAGCCTTTCGGAGAGGGAAGGATAAGATGGATCCTAGAGGAAGAAGGTGTGTTTTGCTAAGGTATCCTACTAATCAGAAAGGCTACAAGTTGTTTGATTTGGTCACAAAGGAGATAATTCAAAGTAGAGATGTGCAGCTTTATGAGGATAAGTTTCCTTCTCACAACAGTGACCTGCAACCAGTTAATAGTTGTAGTCATCTTCCTACCATTTCTTCTCATGTTGCCCCATATGATGACTTATTACCTTTCTGTTAGGAAATGGAACTCTGGAACTTCGGTTCCCCTGAGAGTTCATTTCCTCAGTTTCTCTACTTTTGATAATGAAAAATATTTTGATACTAATGTTTTATCTCAAAGATGTGTTTTAAGGAACCACAGGACAAATACCGAAAGCATGGAAGCCAAACAGGACAAGAGAACCAAGCAGCAAGCCAAAGGAAGGAACCCAGGTGTGCCCAGAAATGCAACATGTGATGTTGCGCTTCCCGAGAAATCTGGGAACACCAACCTCGGACAAGAGAAAGTTGAAAACGACTTGTGCGAAGCTTCCAAAGTCTGCCATTGTCCAGAGCAAAACAACAAGACGCCTAGAACACATAACCTCGGACAGAGAAAGGTGAAAGCGACTTGTCATGGAACCTGTCGCTGTCCAGAAAACAGTTCCAAAGTGCCCAGATTGTCGAACCTCGGAAGAAGGAAGTTGGAGAACGACTTGGCTAAAGCAGTTGACCAACTAAGAAGGATTCTGAGCTGCCTAGGTTGTTGGTATGTGTCAAAGGCATCGTGAATCAAGGACAACCACAAATCCTAGGGCAAGCTCGATCTGAGGGAACCAAGAGAAGATCAAGCTGCGAAGAATCCACTATAAAAGGAAGACTAACTCAAAAGTTATCTTCAAGAACTTCAATACGAATCACACTCAATGGCAAACATCAAAGTGTGAACCTTCAAACAAGATCATCAAAGAAAACCGAGATCAAGAGGAACCAGTCAAGGAATCGAAGAGATGAGTGCTAAGTTCCTGTGACTGTAGGTGAGATAGTTCCTAGGTGCTAAGGTCTGTTTCTTGGATTGATTATTGATTGTGTTAAGTTATCTAGGATTACCTAACTGTGTGTAAGGTAAAGAAACTGTGTGTTTGTTCCTAGGATAAGCTGTAACCAAAAGATATAAGAAATCAAGAAGTAGACCTTGAAATCCTTTCAACAGAAAGGTAGTGGTTTTTATCCTGGATTGCTAGTTGGCAATCAAAGGTTTCCACTATAAGGAACTTGTTCATTTGTGCTTGATTGTTTAAATTCCGCTGCGAAGGGAACTGAGAATTGCTATTCTTAGTTCCTTAGTTATTTGTCTAACAATCTCGATCCTACAATTGGTATAAGAGCGGGAAAAGCTCTAGATCTTTGTTAAGTTTGCAGATCATGCCTCAACCAAGCAAGTTTGAGCTCGGAATCTCCACCAACAAGCCACATCTCCGAAAGAAAGGAGAAGAAACATGGTGGGAAAAGTGCATGGAAAGCCACATCAAGACCAACGACTACCAATGCTGGAAGATAGTCGAAACTGGAGATGGCTATGTCGATCTTACCATGAAGGAAGAAGACTGGAAACCAGAACACTAAGTTATCATGGAAAAGAATGCCAAGGCCAGGAAGTTCATCCTCAATGGACTGGGCAAAGAGGACATGGACAAGGTCATAGGCATCAAGACGACAAAGGAGATGTGGAAGGCACTCAAGGATATGCATGGGAAGTGACGAACTAAAGCAAAGCAGAAAGTTTGCTTTGGAAGGAGAATACCACACCTTCAAAATGATGGAAACTGAGACCATCTCAGAGTATTACTCCCGCATCAACAGACTGGTTGGAAAGCTAACAGCGGCGGGAGTCGACCTTGATGAAGTTTCCAAGTCCCTGGTGGTCATCAATGGACTCAACTCCAAATTCACCCTTCTTAAGGGAATCATGAAGAACACTTCAGGCATCCAATCTCTTCCCTTGACTCAAGTCATAGGGAAACTGGAGGTTGAAGAAGGAGAGCATACCAAAGCCAATGCCGACAAGAAACTGGAGAAAGGAATTGCTCTCAAGATCTCCAAAGCCTTCTCAAGGCTTGGGATGGAGCAAGAGAACTCAGACCTAGAAGAAGAGGAGGACGAACTGACAGCCCTTTTCACGAAGAATATCAAAAGGTTCTTTGTGAAGGGAAGGTTCCAAAAGAGCAGTTCTCCCACAATGGACCAAGAAGAGATCTCAAGGAAGTCTCATGTTACGAGTGCAAAGAAAAGGGGCACTACGCTAAGAACTGTCCCAACAAGGAAGACTCCAAAGAAGATGAAAGACCTTAGAGAAAGAAGGCTCTCGTGGCCTCATGGGGAGAAGACTCAGATGAGGAACTGGATTTGAGCGGTTTCTCTGGAGGAAGATGTCTCATGGAAAAAGGAGACTCAAGCGACTCAGAAGACCTTGAGGTAACTTCTGATGACTTTCTAAAGACCCTAGTCGATTGTGATAAGAAACAACTTCTTAAGATCATAAAGAAACTAGGAAAAGAAACCAGTTCCCTTCAACAAAAACTTGATGATTGTGAAGATAAAATTGCTTGCTTGACTGTTGAAAACTCTGTGTGGAGTAAGAAACTTGATGAAACTGAGAAAGACCTAGCTGAAACTCACTCCAAACTCATTGATATTAGAAATGTGCATGCTAGTCACCTTAAAATATGCAAATCTTGTGATAAACCCAGTGTAGACTCTGTTAAGGTTCCTATGCATGATAACCTACCTCAAAGTGATATGCTTCAAACTATAATTGATAGGTTAGACACTCTTACGAACTCTATAAATGAAAAAATGATAAATCAAACTGTCTTTGTGAGACAACGTCATGGAATTGGGTATGTTGACAACAAGGCCAATAATGATGCTGAAGATGAAAAGGCTAGATGAGAACTTGTTGAAATGAATGAGAACCTCAGTACTGCTCTTGCCACTTCTCAAGACAGGAATCAGTTTCTAATAGAGAAGATCATGGTTCTTGAGAACAAGGCTGAGGTTGCCAAGCGTTTCAATGAAAGTTCTCAAAGTCCGAAGAGGGAACCTAAAGGAAAAGAAAAGGCATTCCCTGAAAACAAGTGGTTCACCAATTCTTTTGCTCATAAAAAGTATGTGGATATGGCTCATGGTAAGGTTAGAAACAATGTTGATTTCAACAAAAGAAAAACTGAGAAACCCTTTAGACCTTGAAAGGGAAAATATGGGCATGTTACTTACAATCGCTTATGCTATTACTGTGGAAAAAATGGTCAGTACAACACTGATTGTCCTAAGAAAAGGAACTTTGAAAATGAGAAAAATGCCTATTACCGAGAAAGGAACCAGTTCCCTGGTCATTCACAGACTCGGAATGCTAATCCCCCCAGTAAAGCCAAGCTTCGCTGGGTTCAAAAGTCTTAGTTCCCTTGTGTGCAGAAAGAAGAGAGGCAACCTCGACTATGGTACATTGACAGTGGTTGCTCATGCGATATGACCGGAAGAAGAAATCAAATGACCTCTCTTCAACCCATCCAAGGAGGAAACATCTCCTTTGGAGACAAAAGCAAAGGGAAAATTTGTCGAATAGGAACCGTAA
This sequence comes from Rheum nobile, assembly GCA_027886185.1. Taxonomy (NCBI): domain Eukaryota; kingdom Viridiplantae; phylum Streptophyta; class Magnoliopsida; order Caryophyllales; family Polygonaceae; genus Rheum; species Rheum nobile. Next base: position 14,911,946 of record WOAB01000510.1, read on the forward strand.
ATCTCAATGACCACAGTATGGTAAATAAAGTTTACCTTGTTGATAACCTTGGTTTTGATCTAATTAGTGTGTCACAGCTGTGATATCAAGGAGACAATGAAGTTAGATTCAAGTCAAGTGAATGCACTATCCTAGACTCCTCGGGACAAATCATCTTAAAAGGCAAAAGATTCAACAATGTGTATGTTGTTGACCCATCATTTGTTCCCAAGGAGAAACTCTGCCTCTCAACAGTGAATGATCAAACGGAGATGTGGCATCAACGTCTTGGTCACACCAGCACCAAACTGATCCACAAGCTACACTCAAAGGAACTAGTCTGAGGCCTTCCAAAGATAAGTAGTATATCTTCGGAACCATGCTCAGATTGCGTTAAAGGGAAACAAGCAAGGAGTTCCTTCAAGTCCAAAAACATGGTAAGTTCCTCAAGGCCCTTTGAACTCATCCACATGGATCTCTGTGGACCCATGAGAGTTCAAAGCCTAGGAGGAAACAGGTATATCTTTGTTCTTGTCGATGATTTCTCTCGCTTCACTTGGACTATCTTCATAAAATCTAAGAGTGAAGTCATTGACCTCTTTAAAGATCTGGTTCCTTTGTTAGAAAAATCTCTCGATTGCTCACTCAATTCTATTCGGTCTGACCATGGTACCGAATTCGAAAATGGAGAATTTCTAACTTTTTGCAGTGAGCATGGTATTGATCACAACTTCTCTGCACCATACACTCCTCAACAGAATGGAGTAGTAGAAAGAAAGAACAGAACTTTAGAAGACATGGCTCAAACTATGCTAATCTCAAGTGGACTCCCTCAATCATTCTGGGCTGAGGCAATCAACACAGCTTGCTACATCATCAATCGAGCCATGCTTCGCCCAATCACAGAGAAAACACCCTATGAACTCCTAAGAGGAAGAGTTCCCAACATCTCACATCTGAGGGTGTTCGGATGCCAGTGCTTTGTGCACAACAATGGGAAGGACAATCTTGGCAAATTCGACCCAAGAAGTGATGAAGGAATCTTCATTGGATATGCCTCAGGCAGCAAGGTATACAAAGTCTTCAACAAAAGGACTAAAAAGGTAGAAGAAAGTGTTCATGTTATTTTTAATGAAAAATCACTTGGAAGAATTGTGCAGAACACTACCACTCCCTTTGAAGATCCGTTCCCCAAGTCACCTCAAGAAGATCCAGATGAAGATGTCACTCCACCCAGTTCCTGCCATGCTACACAGAATCCCCCACTGGCTCCTCCACCAGTTCCCATGGATAATGAACAACAATCCATTTCTGGGAACCATGGACATGACGACAATATCTGTGGAGACATCAACGACTCATCCTCTCACATGATCTTCAATGGAGAAGGTGATCCCAACCAGGAAGCTGAAGCTGAATGCTCAACTCAAAATGTCTCCACATCAAATGCTCTAGCTCCCAACAGAGAAAGAAGAACCATCAAGCCTCCAGTCAGGTTCGAACATCTAACCTTCTTTGCCTTCAATGCCTTTCTGTCTATTGTGGAACCAAAGAACATAGGTGATGCACTGAAGGATGCAGACTGGATCCAAGCTATGCAAGAAGAGCTTCATCAGTTTGAAAGGAACAAAGTATGGCATCTAGTTCCCCGCCCCAAGGACAAACACATCATAGGAACTAGATGGGTTTTCAGAAACAAACTAGATGATACAGGAGCTGTAATAGGGAACAAAGCAAGGCTTGTTGCTCAAGGATACAATCAACAAGAAGGCATCGACTATGATGAAACCTATGCTCCAGTGGCAAGGATTGAAGCGATAAGACTGTTGATTGCTTTCGCATCACACAAAGGGTTCAAACTGTTCCAAATGGATGTAAAGACTGCCTTCCTCAATGGAATCCTTCAAGAGGAAGTCTATGTCAAGCAACCACCTAGCTTTGAAGACGATGATCATCCTGACCATGTCTACTTTCTAGATAAAGCATTGTATGGCCTCAAGCAAGCTCCCAAAGCTTGGTATGATCGTCTTGCCCAGTTCCTACTCTCAAATGGCTACAGGTGTGGAGTCATTCATAATACTCTCTTCATCCTAGAAGAAGAAGGTAACATCTTAGTGGTTCAAATTTATGTCAATGATATCATTTTTGGTTCCACTAACCTGTCCCTTGTAGACAAGTTCAAAGACTTGATGAACAGTGAATTTGAAATGAGCCTCACTGGGGAACTCACCTTCTTCCTCGAATTGCAAATCACTCAAAAGAAAGATGGCATACAAATTCACCAACAGAAATATGTTAGGGAACTACTGAAGAAGTTCAAAATGGATTCATACAAGTCCCTCTCCACTCCCATATCCACCATTGCTCATTTGGACAAGGACCACTCAAGCCCTCTAGTGGAAGAGAAACTCTATAGAGGTATGATAGGCTCACTCATGTATCTAACCGCTAGTCGCCCATACATTATTTTTGTCGTTGGCTTGTGTGCTAGGTTCCAATCTTGTCCAAGAGAAACCCACTTGGCTGATGTGAAAAGAATCCTCCGATATCTCAAGGGAACTGATTCACTCTGCATTTTGTACCCCAAAGAATGTCCATTTGAGCTGATGGGTTTCACTGATGCGGATTATGCTGGATACTTGGTGGATAGGAAGAGCACCTCTGGAATGGCACAGTTCCTAGGCCCTTGCCTTGTGTCATGGGGCTCAAAGAAACAAGTCTCAGTCTCTCTCTCCACCACAGAATCCGAGTACATCGCTGCTGCCTCCTGCTGTTCCCAACTTCTCTGGCTAAAGCAACAACTCGCGGATTTTGGTATGTCTTATGGTCCTCTCACTATTCTTTGTGATAACACCAGCGCTATAAACATTTCCAAGAATCCTGTGCATCATACTAGGACCAAGCATATAGACATAAGACATCATTTTCTTAGAGATCATGTTGAGAAGGGAAACATCATTATGAAATTTTGTAGAATTGAAGATCAGGTTGCAGATATATTCACCAAAGCCTTGAATAGAGTTCCCTTCGAGAACCTTAGATTGGAACTGGGAATGATTCCTATAACCTAGTAGTGACCTTAGTTTAAAGGCTCATTTCTAGTTCCCCTGATTGACTAGTTTAAGATTTTTCACTTGTTGAGTCTTGATATCTATGTGTTATGTTTTTTTGCTACAAACCCTCTTTTCCATAATGGTTTCTTAAAAAGGCTTAGATAAATTTTTCTAATTCGTATCTTTTGGTCTTCATTACTCCTTCAACTCTGTCTTTGTTCAAGTTTCTTTGTTGGCCCAAAAAGTCACAATCTGATCATATTCTAACCCAACAATATAAGCCGAAATGATGATTGTGTACAATGACCCTCCTTGCCTCATTGCTCAATTTAATTTCCTATGATCCATCTCTTAACCCTCTCTGGGAATTATTGAATAATGCGATAATTGGCCTCCCTGATTCCTTGTATGGGAACGTATTTTTCGGTTCCATGTTTTAAACCCACATCAAAGTTCCCATATACCCCTCTAACACACTAAATATATCGCTAGAAAGGAACCAAGATGAATTGATCTTCCAACGGCTAGTTCGGCACCTCCCAAGACGATATTTATGGAAAATCTGTAGAAATCAGACACGTCTCATCAGTGGCAGAGCACCCTCTCCAATTGGGTTGATATTTGAATTGCTTGTGACCGTTCGGAAAAGCTGCAAGAGTATTCAATACGCCAGATCTTCCCTAATCTCATCAACGGACAGATCTCTCCCAACGGTCCCTTCAGCCTTCAATCCGATTTTAAAAGGTGCCCTGTTGATCCAAGCTATTCCCACACTTTCCATTTCCACCTCTCCTGATTCTCTGACTCTCTCTTTCTCAAACACACAAACCTCGCTCCTCAAAATGGCTGACAAGAACCCTAATCCCAACTTCATCCAAGACGAAGAGGAAGATGCCCTTCTCAGAGCCTTCAGAGAAAAGAAGGCCGTCTCGTCTTCCCAACCCATTTCTGTCACCACCTCCCAGATTCCCCAACCTGAAGAGAAAACTGAGGAGATAGCCAAGGAGAACACTGAAGAGAAGCCTGAGGAAAAGGCTAAGGAAAAAGTAAAGGACCTCACCCCTGCTTCAGCATCGGCTACAAAATCAGTCTCGGAAGGAGGTTCCCACGATTCTTCCCCAGATAAGACCACCCATGAGATCCTCAGCCGAGAGCCCTCACCTGCTAGCCTCAAGTATAAACCCATCTCCAACCCTGGTCCATCAGTTGCCACAAGGCTGAAACAACGGAAAATGAGTTCTCAAGCTCTGGTTCCCTATGAGCCCAAGTCCTCAAAAAGAGCCAAATCCATCGTACCACTCTCTCTTCCTCCTCCCTGGGTGAGGTGTCCTCTCTCTTCTCCAAGAGAAAGATCCTCAAGCCGCTCATCATCGGCAAGGAGTTTTGGACTCAAACCCTCGAAGAAGAAGATGAGGAACTGTTCAGCGACGCCCTCAGTGAGTTTCATTCTCTGCTGCAATACCAAGGATGGGATGAGCTCTTGGTCGAGCCCTTCTCCGCCTCTGATGAAGTAGTCCGTCTGTTCTATCAATCTCTCACCTTTGTGCCCGCCAAAGATAACTCTCCCTGCAATGACGCCATATTCCAGTGGAAGGGAACCATGTATCCCCTGTCCCCCAACCTCATCACGTCTGCCCTTGAGATTGAGTCCAGATCTGGTTTTGACATACTGCATCAGAAAAAGACGTGGCCCAAAGGAAAGGGTTACAAGACCAAGGGAGAAGTGGTGAGGAAACTCTATGACGGCAACTACCCCTCAACCCTGCATACCAAGGATCTCTCCATCGCCAACAAGCTACTGCACTTCTGGATCACCAGAAACCTAGTTCCCAGGCAGGAGCACCGGGCCACAGTTCTCATCACGGATGCAATCCTTATGGATAAGGTGCTCTCTGGTGCCCAAGTTGATCTCCCTCGCATTGTGTTGGCTCATATGCAGTTCTGCAAGTCCCATGAATCTCATGCCTGCCCTTCCCTCATCTCATCAGAAACGTCCTCTCCCTGCTTCACCAATACCCAGACAATGTCCCTGAAACTGTCTACAGCAAGTTCCTCACCATGGCCACTGTCCGGAAACTGAAAACAAAGGATCACCAGGCCACCCCCTCTGAAGTACAAGCTGAACCGCCTAAGGAAAAGGCCAGTTCCCAGGCCCCTTCAAGTTCTCTACCACCGCTCAACCCCCCTCAAGACTCCTCTGCGATCCTTTCTTCTCTGGGTCGTATTGAAAAAGCTATCACGGAAGGCTCGACTGTCATCACGGTCGCTCTCCATGATCAAGTAACTAAGCTGGGGAAGATGAGCTTTGCTTTCCTAAGTCTGGTAGAGGTTCTTCAGAAAATATGGGAGGATGCAACCGGTGCTAATTAGGCCATAGGCCAAAATGAAGGAACTGACGACAACAAGGCTGTTGAAGAGGAGGCCGTTGCATTGCCTTAGGAACGCTTCTCCTGGTTCCCAGTGTTGTAACCTCACAGTGTGCTAGTAGTTCCCCTAGGATCCTACTACCCTCTTCTACCCTTTTGTTGTCTTCCTTAAAGGTTGCTTATGTTGTTGTCTTTCTAGGTTGTCTTTGTGATGTTTTGTGGATTGTCTTACCCTGCTCTTGAACAATGTTATGGTTTTATTAAGTTTAATGACTACTTTTGGCTACGATTCTATGATTGACTTATCTTTGCCTTAAGTTTCTATTATGGTTCTCTTACGGGTTTAATGCAATTGTTTATTTCCTTAGCTATCCTGTTCTTAACATGTTAACTGATCTTTTCGATGATGTCAAAAGGGGGAAGATGGATAGGAACCTTAAACTTTGGAAACTACTTGACTAATAGAAACTCTGAACTCGTTCTACTTCTAAGGAGGAATTTGAATAAACTCGTTCATCTGCTTAGGGGGAATTTGCAACCATTTGATGTTCTCTCGTTAGTTTATAATGTTGTAAATCCCTTAAACTCAACTGGTCTCATGAAATTCACATCCTATTATGTTGCCAGGTTCCTTGTATTTGTCATCATCAAAAAGGGGGAAATTGTTAGAAAATGGAACTCTGGAACTTCGGTTCCCCTGAGAGTTCATTTTCTCAGTTTCTCTACTTTTGATAATGACAAATATTTTGATACTAATGTTTTATCTCAAAGATGTGCTTTAAGGAACCACAAGACAAATACCGAAAGCATGGAAGCCAAACATGACAACAGAACCAAGCAGCAAGCCAAAGGAAGGAACCCAGGTGTGCCCAGAAATGCAACATGTGATGTTGCGCTTCCCGAGAAATCTGGGAACACCAACCTCGGACAAGAGAAAGTTGAAAACGACTTGTGCGAAGCTTCCAAATTCTGCCATTGTCCAGAGCAAAACAACAAGACTCCTAGAACACATAACCTCGGACAGAGAAAGGTGAAAGCGACTTGTCATGGAACCTGTCGTTGTCCAGAAGACAGTTCCAAAGTGCCCAGGTTGTCGAACCTCGGAAGAAGGAAGTTGGAGAATGACTTGGCTGAAGCAGTTGACCAACTAAGAAGGATTCTGAGCTGCCTAGGTTGTTGGTATGTGTCAAAGGCAGCGTGAATCAAGGACAACCACATATCCTAGGGCAAGCTCGATCTGAGGGAACCAAGAGAAGATCAAGATGCGAAGAATCCACTATAAAAGGAAGACTAACTCAAAGGTTATCTTCAAGCACTTCATTACGAATCACACTCAATAGCAAACATCAAAGTGTGAACCTTCAAACAAGATCATCAAAGCAAACCGAGATCAAGAGGAACCAGTCAAGGAATCGAAGAGCTGAGTGCTAAGTTCCTATGACTGTAAGTGAGATAGTTCCTAGGTGCTAAGGTCTGTTTCTTGGATTGATTATTGATTGTGTTAAGTTATCTAGGATTACCTAAATGTGTGTAAGGTAAAGAAACTGTGTGTTTGTTCCTAGGATAAGTTGTAACCAAAAGATATAAGAAATCAAGAAGTAGACCTTGAAATCCTTTCAAAAGAAAGGTAGTGGTTTTTATCCTGGATTGCTAGTTGGCAATCAAAGGTTTCCACTATAAGGAACTTGTTCATTTGTGCTTGATTGTTTAAATTCCGCTGCGAAGGGAACTGAGAATTGCTATTCTTAGTTCCTTAGTTATTTGTCTAACAATCTCGATCCTACACTTTCATTCCTTTAGTATTGTCAAATTCATCTACTTCTCCAAATGTAGCAGCATTGGATTTGGAAGATTCATTCAGTCCTTCAACCAACAATAATGAAGTTCCAATGGAGGAGATTATACCAGTTATTGATACTTCTTCACATAGGCAATCTACCAGAGTTAGGAGATAGCCTGGTTGGGCTACTGATTATGTGATGAGTGTTCGAGAAAGTGATACCACACAACACAGTTTCTTTGCTTCTTTGTCCCAAGTTCTGTCAGTGACAGAACCCAGTTCATATGATGAAGCTAAGGGTCAACCAGAAAAGGAGCAGGCCATGGGAAAGGAAATACAGGCTTTGGAGGGAAATGGCACATGGGAACTCACTACTCTTCCTCCAAGACATTCTGCTATTGGCTCTAAGTGGGTGTTCAAAATCAAATTCCGGGCAGATGGAAGCATTGAAAGGCACAAGGTCAGGTTATGATGCGAACAACCCTTGAAGTGTCGTTTGCAATCGCATGATCTTCGTTTCCTCAAGCTTGTAGTCGAATCCTTCTCTTGCATAGCCAAAGTGATGGCTTTCCTAGACCAAAGTGATGGTCACAACTCGTCCAAAGAGATGAACGTGGGGATCAACGTGATGATCGCGAAATACCGAAGGGAACGGTGTTTGATTGCTCGAAGCGACGAGCTACGGGGTAGTTTGATCCGGAGGATCGTAAGGGTTGATGTTGGGATTCAAGGAAGGAGCATACTCAACTTAACTACTCAAATCAACATAACATTACAAACTAGGGTTTCTGGTTTAAATAACTAAGTAGGACTAATAATAAAAATAATAATGAGTTCTCGAAAATAAAGACGAAACGCTGACGCTTGGCCCAACTTCTGCGGGCGCAGAAATGCTTCCGCGGTCGCGGAACTGCAAGAAGGCGTGAGCGACAGAAACTTTTCTGCGGTCGCGGAAATACCTTTGTGATCGCAGAAAATGCGCTGTAGAAAACTCGAGCCCCAGTAACAATTTCGCAGTCGCGGAAGACGTATAGTAGATTTCTTCCGCGGTCGCGGGAAACCTTCTGTAAAGAGTCACTCGCCAGTGGATATTCCGCGGTCGCAGAAATGGTTTCCGCGGTCGCGGAAAAGCGTCTGTTCTGCTACTCTGCGTCTGGCTCTCCTCGAACGCACTCCCATTGCTTCCTCTTCGTCCTTCGCCGTCATCGAGGGGGTCATGGTGCTATCAATCTCCCCTTCTTGGCAGCGAAGCGTTCCCGCTTCATCCTTATCGTCAAAAGCAGGAGGCGTATAAGGAGAAAGATCAGCGACGTGGAGAGTAGGATGCGCACCATAATCATCGGGTATAGGTGGCAATCCCTCGGGCAGCTCTTCGGGCATCACATCCTCAAATTCCTGTAAAAGAGAAGTCACGGCAGGTGGTAAATCAACAAGATCTTGAACAGTTAAGCTGGCTTAGGGGGATGTTTTGTTGCTGATTGTTGTGGCTTCTCACGGTCAGCTGAGGGCAGTGGATGTCCCGTGGCTTGTTCAAGTGCCTTGACTCGGCTCCTTTCAACTTGATCGTGCATAATCTCCTGAGGGCTCATAGGAAGCAATGTCACCTTCCTTCCATTGTGCATGAAGACGTAGTTGTTGAGGAATCCATCATGAAGAGCTTTCTTGTCAAATTTCCAAGGCCGCCCTAAGAGAAGATGAGTCGCATCCATGGGCACTACGTCACAAAGCACCGAATCCTTGTAATGACCAATGTTGAAATGTATGGTGCATTGTTGCTTCACAACATTGGAATCATCACCCTCGGAGATCCATTGTAGACTATAGGGTTGTGGGTGCGGAGTTGTATTGAACTTGAATCGCTTGATCACCTTTTCATTGATGATATTGCAACAACTTCCACCATCTATAATGACATTCAAAGAAGCACCCTGGACCGCACACTTAGTATGGAATAAATTTTCACGTTGGTCAAGTAAGGTACCTTCTTTGGCGAGAAAGCGACGTGTAACCAAGCTAAGGGGCACGTGGCCTTGCACATCCATAGGGCTGCATATGTATCCATCCATCTCCTCCTCCACCTCATGGCCGTATGTGTCAAAGACCAGCCCGGTGTCGGAGGTGTCTCGTCAAAAGACTCGTAGCCGGAGGTGTTCGAGAAGAGGACTCGCTTGTTGTTGGGACAGTCCCGCTACATGTGGCCACGCCCTTGGCACTTGAAACAGACCTTGTCCCTTGCCCTATCATCGGAAGGAGGCGCTCAACGTTGTGGTGGCTCGTTGACGTGCGTCGGAGTGTTGCTCGGCTGAGTGGCCGGCGTCGGCGTTGTAGTCGCGGGAGCGGACTACGAAGAGGAGCACACATTAGAATCAAACGAACCTGAATTAGGGGAAGGAGCATACCGTGTATTAGTGCGAGACCAAGACGCTCTCTTAGCCGCTTGAGCTTGCGACCATATCTCTTGTGTCGTATGGGCGCACTTTTGGAGGTCTCGTATGTTAAGCACCCGAAGTTGGTTTCTAATAGGCTCATGCAGGCCACGAAGGAACATGCTCTGAAAGTCTTCGTCAGTGTGATGGATACCTGCCTTATGGGACAATTCTTCAAGTTCAGCATAAAAATCAAGGGGAGAACGGTTACCTTGGGCCGCTAGTTGTATCTTGAGGCGCATTTCAGAAGTAAAGTCCTCGGGGACATACTTATTTCGCATGATCCACATAAGATGGCGCCACGAAGTGACTGGACGCTCTTGGCGACGTGCAAGATCAATGCGGAAACGATGCCACCAATCTTTGGCGGCGCCGTCGAAGTGTAAAGCGGTTGTTTCAACCCGCTCATCTTCCGGGTAGCGGTAATGATCCAAAATATACTCCATGGACTGCTGCCAATCAAGGAACTTCATGGGATCAAAATCACCAAAAAAGGTTGGAAGTTTTACATTAATGTTGGGGCGACGCGGTCCATGGCGTCGGTCCGATGTATGGCGGCGGTAGCCGCAAGGCACGGGGCACATCTCCGCTTGGCGTTCCATCTCATACGCCTCATCGTCATCAAAGTTATCCCAGGAGTAGTCCGAGGCACGGTCATCATCATCATCAAGCTTGGATTCGGGATCGTCATACCGCGTATGTTGTCGGCTTCTTTCCTAGCAACGACGACGGGAGCGATCCGAGGAGTAATCCTCATCTCTAGGAGCAAACGTAGGATTATACCTAACGTTGGGGTCGACACGCTTAGGAGGATAGCCTTCAATTTGAGAGTGAAGACGATCATGAGGGGTAGGCAAGGCGCCCTAACCCTTGCGGTCCACTACTCGGCTGGTGCAGGCCATGGGGTTCAACAACGGATCAGCAGTGGGCAACCGCAAGTGACTCACGGTCCGACGAAGGTGGGCAAGCTCAGCAGCCTACACGGCTAGTTGGCGGTCTTTTAACTTGATTTGAAGCATGAACTGCGTCATTCGAAGCATGAAGTGCATCAATTTGCTCATAGGCAGAGTCCATGTGTCCGGGGCTGCGGTGGCCCATAGAAGGAGAGTAGCCTATCGTAGGAAACTCCATAGTACCTATATGAAGCATACAACACAAGAAGTAAGTTGCACCAAGCAAAAGAACAAGTCCAAGCCAAGTCCTTGTCTCAAAAGTGAACCAAGAAATTTTTCGCTGGGCGTACTAATTTTGGTTGCTCGTGAGGAGGGAGAGGCTTGAACGGAAGGCAACAAAGCAAGAACTAGGAAATCAAGTCCCAAACAACACACAAATCCCCAAGTTCAAGCTGATCAAATCAAGTTTCTTAGAATTAATCACACAAATAAACAAGGAAATCAAGTATGCAAATAAGGAAACAAGATATTGCTAGACGGAGAAATTTAAGGAAAATTGAAAAGTCAAAGGTTACTCTAACTTGAGAATAACCAAAACCTAAAGGAAATTAGGGTTTGTAGGCTGTGACAGAGAGGGTGGCGGACGGGGGTGGTGGTGGCGGAACGATGGTGGTGGTGTGGTGGTGTTCAAGGCGGTAAGGATTCCGGCGAGTGGTGGTGGGGAAACAAATTTGGGCTTGTAAGCGGGAAAATTTAAAGGAATCACAATAAGAGAGAAGAAACTAACTTAGCTTGGATAGGCTCTGATGCCAGTTGATGCAAACAAACCCTGAAGTGTCGTTTGCAATCGTAGGATCTTCGTTTCCTCAAGCTTGTAGTCGAATCCTCCTCTTGCGTAGCCAAAGTGATGGCTTTCCTAGACCAAAGTGATGGTCAAAACTCATCCAAAGAGATGAACGTGGGGATCAACGTGATGATCGTGAAATACCAAAGGGAACGGTGTTTGATTGCTCGAAGCGATAGGCTACGAGATAGTTTGATCCAGAGGATTGTAAGGGTTGATGTTGGGATTCAAGGAAGGAGCGTATTCAACTTAACTACTCAAATCAACATGACATTACAAACTAGGGTTTCTGGTTTAAATAACTAAGTAGGACTAATAATAAAAATAATAATGAGTTCTCGAAAATAAAGAAGAAACGCTGACGCTCGGCCCAACTTCTGCGGGCGCAGAAACGCTTCCGCGGTCGCGGAACTGCAAGAAGGCGTGAGCGACAGAAACTTTTCCGCGGTCGCAGAAAACGCGATGTATAAAACTCGACCCCCAGTAACAATTCCGCGGTCGCGGAAGACGCATAGTAGAATTCTTCCGCGGTTGCGGAAAACCTTCTATAAAGAGTCACTCGCCAGTGGATATTCCACGGTCGCGGAAATGGTTTCCACGGTCGTGGAAAAGCGTCTGTTCTGCTACTCTGCGTCTGGCTCTCCTCGAACGCACTCCCATTATCAGGTTAGTTGTCAAAGGTTACAACCAGAAATTAGGCAAAGAATATAAGAACACATTTAGCCCAGTGGCTAAGCTACCTACAGTGCGGATTTTCATTGCTTTAGCTACAGCTAGTGAGTGGCCTTTGTTCCAACTAGATGTCAACAATGCATTTTTGCATGGTTTTCTTGAGGAAGATGATGAGGCTAAAGTCATGATGCCTATCAAAGTAAACCTCAAAAACCTAACTAATGTAGTAGGGTAAATAAGGATCGATCCCACAGGGAGGTAAGCAATCTTCCTAAATGCAAAGGTTGTATGCCAATAGTAACAAAAGGAGGAATTTGGGTTTGTAACAAGTAACAATGTAAATCAATGCAAAAGATGTAATCAATGGGTGAGAAATAACTTAACCAGACAAATATCCACACTTCAGTTTGATTGGTTGATCCTAGATTATCTCCAATTCTTACCAATGAATATTCCTATTTCGATCTTATGTATATAGATAGGTCAACTAGCCCTGAAAATACTTACCATTAAACAATCAAGATTCAATCTAACAGCAGCAGTAAGCATTGGAATTAAGCAGGATACATGCAATACTTAACAACTAGTCAGTACTCGACATGTAATCAATTCTCTTCACAATAAACATTCACAACCAGTTCCTGTAAATTGCGGTTGCTACACAAGATAAGGGATTTCAACCAGAAATATCCAAATCCTAGCAATAGACAATCACTAACATCAACTAGATGATCAGAATAGTCAAATCAATAAGAATCAATGGGATGAAGCTCAAAGAGAATCAATATAATCAAAGGAAAGGAAATAGAGTCATAATCTCACAACCAAATACAAACGAAGGCTGACTAAGGAAAGGTTGCTTAGTTCTTCATAGTCTTCAAAGCATAAAAACTCTAAGGGAAAAACTGAACGATAATGTGATAATTGAATTATGAAAAGGCTGCTAACAAAGAGTAGTAAAACCTAGAAAAACCTAAATCCTAAGATAAGAAACAATATCTTTCTAAAAGGAAATTAAACGAAATAAAAGAAAATAAAGATAAAAGAAATAAAGTAAAACGAAACTCGGATGAAATAAAGTCTCGACGCCGCGTATGAACAGTAACCGCGACCGCGGTTTGGTCTCTAAAGTGTTCGCTGCTTCTGGCGTAATTCCGCGACCGCAGCATCTCTTCCGCACCCGCGGAAATGCCTTGTCTTGCTTCCTTGCCTATGTTGTAGATCCGCGACCGCGGCTCGTCCATCCGCGCCCGCGGTTTTGCTTCTGTTGCGATCTTCAGCTTCTCGCTTGCGGTCTTCTCTTGTGGCTTCGCCTTCATCTCCTTAAGTCTTCATTTAAGCACTCAAAACCACCAAATCAACACTTCTTCTCTAAAACTCCATTCTCCTATATTGTGTCCTAAACACACATAAATGGCACCCCAAATACTAGTAACAGCTCCTAGTTGCGCACTACAAAGTAGCGCGTATCAAATTCCCCCATGCTTAAACCTTGCTCGTCCTCGAGTAAGCTAATAGAAACCTACTCCTCCAATGAAATACCCAAGGTCTCAGGAAGCACAGCAAACCTCTCCACTAAGAACCGTACCTACTCATGAATCTCCAAGGCACCAACACATCAACACAACATACAAGCCTAAAGGAAACCAGAGTACTTCCCTCAAGCTTAACCCGAACATCATAGAGTGAAAGTGACCATCTATTTCTAGCTCCAGTCTATCTTCTTATACCTCCCAAAGTGACCTACCCGAATCCTCCTAATAATCACTCTTCTTCTTTTCACTCATTTTGCCAAGGCGCTCTTTCGGGTTTTGCACCAAGCCACTCATTTCATTTTTCTATAGATGGGCTCATAAAACTCACATCACTCTTGACCTCTTTGTACCCCAGCCTAATGATGGTCCGGGCCACCTGCTTATTGCCTAAGCCGCCCTTTCGGATTTTCGACTTAGCCCAAATTTTTTCTTTTGTCTTTTTTCATATTTTTGACTTTTTCAATTTTTTTTATTCAAACGACTAGCAAGTATAGATCACTCCCCCATGCTTAAATATTGCATTGTCCTCAATGTAATGAAAGACCTGAAGATGAAGCACATGGATAGTAGAAAAGTACTCACGACCGTCGCCGAGGTGGCTTGGACTTGGACGTTGGTGCTGGCGGTCAATCGTTGAAACCACAAGTCTCTGGTGTTGTGGCGGTCCTACTCAATCAAACTCCACGTGCAACCAAATAGATCCATTGTAAGGTGAGGTGGTACATCAAAGAAATCAGTAGGGAAAAACAGCTTATCGACCTTTACCAGAACATCCTGCATGACTCCTTTGGGATACACATAGGACATATCCGCTAATTGAATCACTGTCCCTGTCGCATGAAATGGTCCAAGCCCCAAAGATTCATACAGCGAGAGGGGCAACACATTTATAGATGCACCCAAATCCAGCATGGCTTTATCGAACCTAGTGTCACCTATCTTGCAAGGAATGCTGAACATGCCTGGGTTACTGCACTTCTTGGGCATCCGCTTTTGCATCATAGCGGATACATTCTCATTCACCTAGACCTTCTTCTTCGTTTTCTCTATCTTTTTCCTCTTAATCTCGCACAATTCCTTCAAAAATATTGCATAGCGAGGAATGCTCTTAACAAGCATTATCAAAGGAATATTTACCTCGTAGTTATTGAAGGTCTCAAAGATCTCCTTGTCGTTTTCCATCCTTCTAGTATCCTTCAGTGCCTCAGGGAATGGCACGGGTGGCTTCAGCGAGCCGAGCGGAGGAAAATATGGACGAACATAATCGTCGTGGACATCAACAGGTAATCCGTGGTCGCGGTTTGGGACCCGCGATCGCGGAATTTCTTCGGAAATTTCCCCTCGTCCAGCGTCATTTCCACGGTCGCGGAAATCCGGCCTCGGTCACGGTTCTTCTTCAGGCTTTCCGCGGTCGCGGCTTTGCATTTCGCGGTCGCGGTTTTCATTCTATTGCCCAATAATTTCCGCATCAGTAAGCAAACCGCGGTCGCGGCTTTTGACCCGTGGTTGCGGTTTCTCCTCTACAGCCTCTGTTACTTCATTCAATTTCGGTCCACTCCTTAGCGTCATCGCACTAACGTTCTGCACTGGATTCAATTCCGTCTGTGATGGGAGTTTGCGTGCATCCCTGGCTTCTAGTTTTCTCACGGCAAGAGAGATCTGCCCCACCTGCTTCTCCAAGTTATGAATACTGGACTTCATCTCTTGATTTTGTTAGACCATAGTGTTGGCTAACGTCGATACACTCTGAGCGAGAGACTTGATCATGTCATCACCGGACATAGACAAACTTGCGCTCTGACCTTGAGGTCTAGGGTCATATTGTGCTCTAAATTGTTGTTGACCTCCAGGCCGCTGAAATTGCTCTTGCTGCTGTAGGAACTGTGGCGGCCTCTGGTGGGATTCCTGGTCATCACGACCCTGAGGAGGATTCTGCCGGTTCACGTATCTCAAATTAGGGTGATCTTTCCACCCTGTATTGTAGGTGTTTGAGTACAGGTCATATCTTGGTCTCTGCGGACCAAAACCTCCTATAGCGTTCACTTCAACAGTGGGCTCTTGTAGTGTTGGACATGCATCTGTGGGGTACATCGTGTCATAGCATATTCCGCAGGACTTGACTTGCTACTGGTTGCCTTTCATCATAAACCTCCGCATCATCTCCTTCATCTCAGCCATCTCAGAAAGTAGTGAGGACGATGGATGAGAGTCTGCGGCCTTAACTGCATGAGGGATAGCTCTCTTGCTGAATTGTCTTGAGCCCTCAGATAGCTCAAAGAATATCTCAAATGCTACAGCTGGCGTCTTATTCAGAATGTTACCGCCACAGACTGCGTTCACCATTCGACGCTCATTATCAAGAAGTCCACCATACAAATATAGAACAAGGTCTTGGTCAGAATAACCATGGTATGGACAGCTTGATATCAACCTCTTGAACCTCTTATAGTACTCATACAACGTCTCAATAGCATGTTGCGTGATGTTGCTAATGTTCCTCTTCAAGCTATTGAGCTTCGTTGCAGGGAAGTACTTCTCCAGGAAGGCTTTCTTCATATTCGCCCAAGTATCTATGCTTCCTGGGGCCAAATAATAGAACCAATCATTGGCCGAATCATTCAGAGAGAAAGAAAAGGCCCTCGGCTTGATCTGGTCCTCAGTAATGTTGCTTGGCTTCATGCTGCTGCAAACAACATGGAATTCAGATATATGCTTGTTGGGGTCTTCTCCACTCATCCCATGGAAGTGGGGTAATAAGTGAATCAACCCAGATTTAAGCTCAAAGTTCACGCCATCAGCCAACTCTAAAACTGCACATCAAGCGGCTGTTGCCCTAGATTCGGTGCAGTCAACTGCCTCAAAGTCTGTTCCTCAGCCATCTCGAGTTGTGTGTGGGCTGCTCTACGGTTCCTGGAAAGTGTCCTCTCAATTTCTGTATCAAGTTCTAAGATGGGAGAGTCAGTAGCACGGGTGTGGACCATAAGATAGGTCCACACAGTAGTTGGCACACAAACAAACAAGCACAAAAAAATGAAACTTTTGCCTCCCCGGCAACGATGCCAAATTTGATGAGGTTAAAGTCGTGATGCCTATCAAAGTAAACCTCAAAAACCTAACTAATGTAGTAGGGTAAATAAGGATCGATCCCACAGGGAGGTAAGCAATCTTCCTAAATGCAAAGGTTGTATGCCAATAGTAACAAAAGGAGGAATTTGGGTTTGTAACAAGTAACAATGTAAATCAATGCAAAATATGTAATCAATGGGTGAGAAATAACTTAGTCAGACAAATATCCACACTCCAGTTTGATTGGTGGATCATAGATTATCTCCAATTCCTACCAATGAATATTCCTATTCCGATCTTATGTATATAGACAGGTCAACTAGCCCTGAAAATACTTACCATTAAACAATCAAGAAACAATCAATATTCCATCTAACGGCAGCAGTAAGCATAAGAATTAAGCAGGATACATGCAATACTTAACAACTAGTCAGTACTCGACATGTAATCAATTCTCTTCACAATAAATATTCACAACCAGTTCTTGTAAATTGCAGTTGCTACACAAGATAAGGGATTTCAACCGGAAATATTCAAACCATAGCAATAGACAATCACTAACATCTACTAGATGATCAGACTAGTCAAATCAGCAAGAATAAATGGGATGAAGCTCAAAGAGAATCAATATAATCAAAGGAAAGGAAATACAGTTATAATCTCACAACCAAATACAAACGAAGGCTTCAATCGTCGGAATAAGCAAAGGTTGCTTAGTTATTCATAGTCTTCAAAGCATAAAAACTCTAAGGGAAAAACTGAACGATAATGTGATAATTGAATTATAAAAAGGCTGCTAACAAAGAGTAGTAAAACCTAGCAAAACCTAAATCCTAAGATAAGAAACAATATCTTTCTAAAAGGAAATTAAACAAAATAAAAGAAAATAAAGATAAAAGAAATAAAGTAAAACGAAACTCGGATGAAATAATGTCTCGGTGCCGCGTATGAACGGTAACTGCGACCGCGGTTTGGAAACCGCGACCGCGGTTTGGAAACCGCGACCGCGGTTTGGTCTCTGAAGTGTTCACTGCTTCTGGCGTAATTCTGCGACCACGGCATCTCTTCCGCGCCCGCGGAAATGCCTTGTCTTGCTTCCTTGCCTCAGTTGTAGATCCGCAATCGCGGCTCATCCTTTCGCGCCCACGGTTTTGCTTCTATTGCGATCTTCAGCTTCTCGCTTGCGGTCTTCTCTTGTGGCTTCGCCTTCATCTCCTTAAGTCTTCATTTAAGCACTCAAAACCACCAAATCAACACTTCTTCTCCAAAACTTTATTCTCCTATATTGTGTCCTAAACACACATAAATGGCACCCTAAATACTAGTAACAGCTCCTAGTTACACACTACAAAGTAGCGCGTATCAGAAGAGATTTATATGAAATCTCCAGAAGGGTATCATAAGGCTAAGCATCATGAAGTTTGAAAGCTCAAAAGGTCTTTATATGGGCTCAAGCAAGCTTCTAGGCAGTGGAATCATGAGTTGACTCAATTTGTGGTGTCTTTGGGGTTTGTTCAGTCTACCAATGACTATTCCCTATTTGTGAAGCACAATAAGTCATCTTTCATTGCTTTACTGGTGTATGTTGATGATATTTGAATGAATGGAGATGATTTTAGTGGTATTGAGGCAGTTAAGGCAGCTTTGCATAAGAAATTTACCATAAAAGGCCTTGGTCTTACCAGATATTTCCTTGGGATGGAAATATATAGAGATTACAAGGGTACTTATTTGAGCCAACAAAAGTATATTCATGATACTTTGGTGTCAGCTCATATTAGGGACTTGAAGCCGGCAAATTTTCCTTTACCTACAGGATTGAAGTTGCAATTAGATGTTGGTCAATTACTGGCAAATGGTGAACAGTATAGAAGGTTGGTTGGGCACTTGCTTTATTTGTCCTTAACAAGGCCATATATTTCATATGCAGTCCAACATTTGTCTTAATTTGTTAGCAAAGACAGCCACATTTACAAGTAGTTATCCATGTTTTGAGGTATCTCAAAGGCACAATGACTAAAAGTCTATTCTATCCAGTACAATAGGAGTTGAAGGTGACAAGGTTCACTGATGCGGATTGGGGAGCATGTTTGACAACAAGGAAATCACTCACAGGCTGGTGTGTTTTCCTTGGCCACTCACTTGTGTCTTGGAAGACAAAGAAGCAGGCAACAGTCAGTAGATCATCTACAGAGGCAGAGTATAGGAGCATGGCTTCGACTACAGCTGAATTAGTTTGGACCAGTTTTCTTCTACAAGATCTTCATCTCGTGGTACCTTTTCCGATCACCTTGTTTTGTGATAACAAAGTTGCTCAACTCATTGCTGTAAATCCTTGTTTTCATGAAAGGACCAAACACCTGGAGATAGATGTTCACTTTAACAGATAAAAGATCCAGGCTGGATTTTTGCATACAGCTTATATCCATACCAGTTTACAACTAGCAGACATTATGACTAAAGCACTTGTTGCCCAACAACATCTGTTTCTTTCTGTCAAGATTGGAATGGTTGATCTTCCATCTTGAGGGGAGGATATTGAGTTATGTCACTGATGTGGCTTGTATTTTATTCAGTTGTTGTGGTGTCACTAATGTGGCAATTAGTTAGTTTAGTTCTGTTAGTCACCGGGTGTAGCCCATGTGTTTACTTGCTATAGCAGGTCAAGTTGTTAGGTAGTTTAGTTGTATATATAGCTTGTAATCGGGTCTTTTCCCTTGTGTGAGTTTTGTTGAATATACAGAGAGCTTCTTTTCTTTCCTTGCTGCTCAAATGGAGTTTTCCTCTTGATCAAACACGATCCTAAATTCTATAGCGCGCGGCTGGCCTAGAGCAGGTGGATCTGGGTACAGGCAGCGGCGGCTCAAAGCAGGTTTAGTGGGCGTGAGCAATGGATCTGGGTTCGGGTAGGACATTGCACAACAAGAGGCAATAGTGAGCGGGGCTGGAGCGGGTCGGCTCGGCGGGCGCAGTCCAGGAGCCGGCAAGCCTGGTGTTGGTCGTCGGAGAGAGGTTAAGAGAGATGGGATGAGATGAGAGGTGATGGAGAGATAGCAGGAATGGGGGATGGCAGTTGCAGAGAGAGGCATAGAAGAAAGGAAGGGAAAAAGAAAAGAAAAAAAGAGCTATTTCTCTTTTTAAAAAATAAATAAATACGTATCTTGTGTTACATTCCAAAAAGCGTTTGTTTTAGGTCCTCCGCCTGACCTTTACCAGTGTCAAGACTTCGGATCGGGCGGGTCGGTGACACCCTACTTAATCAGATCAGGCTCTTTGTAAGGCTTTAGTCGAATCTTGCGGACTCTGAAATATCCCAAGTTCTTATGCCATAGCCTAACATAATCATTTTGAAGAACTCGATTCAGGTAGTATGGACCAGACCATCGTGTTCTCTTGCTTCTCGGAAGCTCGATTTATGATGATAGAGAATTATACGATGCTCTTCCTTAAACTCAAATCGATCCCGTTCAGCAAGGCTTCTTTTTCTTTGTTTTCGTCTACTCCTACCTTATCTCTCTGAATTAGCATCCACCTTGGGTTCTTGGATTTCCAATATAGCATGTGGTAACATAACTACACCGGGCAATATATCAAGAAGCTTTTTGGTATTGGTACTAGTAGTCGGGGTAGCATTCTGTATCATCTCAAACTCATCAATCATAGGGTCATCCTTGGTCTTTTGGGTAAACTCTCTTATATCCAGTTGTGGCTCAACCCACTCTTTGTCAAACTGTTGTAAAATAGCAGTGCAATGTTCAATATAATGCACTTCAGGTGGATCTATAGGCAACTTTCGATTAACCAACTCAGCAATTTGATCTTCCAGTTTCTAATTTTGTGTGGTTAATGTAGCTACTTGAGTTCTCAAAGCGTCCACCGTACCAAAAAGAGATGAAAATTGGATTAAAGGAGGTTTAAGCACATTTACAACAATTTGATAATAAAATTCTTCAAGACATGTACAATCTTATCAACATCCTTATCATGTCTTAAGATGAAGTCATCAAGCAAATGATCATGAATGGACTTATGAGGCTCAGGCTGAAGCGGTAAGTGTGGTGGTGTCATCCAACTAAGATTGCAGGGTTGAATTTGGCACATTCGCATTCCCTAAAGCTACATGACAACCTGTATAATCATGATTTGCAGCTCCACAAGACTCACAGAAGAGGTTAGAAGTATTTGGGTTTGGGTAACTGATAAGGACTACTTTGTAGGGCTTAACCAAGAGTCATTAGAGGTTTTATTGGTGCCATTCGGGTAGATTTAGACACATTCATGTGTATGGCGTTTGGGGGCAAAGTTGGTGTATTTGGAGGTGTTTGAGCCGTTTTGTAGATCATAGTAGACACTGAGGAGGAAGCCACCAAAAGTAGACGCCAAGGAGCTGAAGATACGAAGACTTCGGAGGAAGTACATCACGGCGCCCGCCGTACAGAGAACGGCGACCGCCGTGACGGTGATCCAATTCCCGAACTTTCTGATGATGTTCACGGCGACCACCGTCCTTCTTACAGCGACCGCCGCCCCTCCGAAGCTGATCCTGAGGCTGAGAAGGAGTATGAACCTCTGATTTTTCCTGATTGGAAGCCTGTTGCACCATTTCCGTCTGCTTTGAAGCGTACCAAGCCACTTGCGCAGGACAATGACATGTTTGAGATGTTCAGAAACATGGAGGTCAACATCCCTCTCCTAAATTTGATCAAGTCTGTCCCTCGTTATGCCAAGTTCTTGAAGCAGATGTGCACCACAAAGAGGAATCTGGATAGGAACAGCAAGAAGAAGGTAAAGGTAAGCGAACATGTTTCTATTGTGTTTCAGAAGCGCTGACCCAGGTATGTTCACCATCCCTATTACTATTGGAGGTACCAAGTTCAATAAAGCTATGTTAGATTTGGGTGCTTCCATTAATGTTCTACCTTCATCTCTTTGTGAGTCCTTACGATTAGGACCCATGCATGCCACTAATATTGCCATTCAGTTAGCTGATAGATCTAGTGTGTGTCCTATAGGGATAGTGGAGGATGTTTTGGTAAGGGTTGGTGATCTTACTTTTCCTGCTGACTTCTATGTGCTTAATATGGAACATGATATGCATATAGCCCCTATTCTGTTAGGGAGACCCTTCCTGAAAACTGCCAACACTAAGATCAATGTGAGTACTGGTTCCTTGACTATGGAATTTGATGGCCAAACTATGAACTACAATATCTATGAAGCCATGAAATTTCATTCTGATGGTCATTCCTTGTGTGCTATTGATGTACTTGAGCCTGTGGTGCAAGATGTTTTTGATGAGGACCACCTAGATGACACGCAATCTCTCATTGTTGATTCTAGCTTGGATTCTGCTTCATTTACTAACTCGCAGGAAGTCATCACTGAGTTGGTCGCTGACTATAAGCCTCCTCTGGAGATACCAGGCAAATCGCCTTTACTGCTAACTCCGAGCGAGAAGCTCGTTCCATCTGTGATGTAGGTCCCTAAAGTTGAGGTTAAACACCCCCCTGATCGATCTAAGTATGGGGGAGACGCGACTAAGAAGGTCAAGATGGAGGGGCCGCTGAAGAAGAAGAAGAATGGTCTAAGGTTCAAACCTTTCCATAATTGGTTCAGGAAGGAGGTATGGATTAAGATGGTTCCTAAAGAGCCTGACGATATGGATTGAGGATGTTCAAGTAGTATGTCGAGCCAACGACATTAACTAAGGCGCTGATCGGGAGGCAACCCGATGTTAGGTAGTTTATTTTCCTTCCCTTAGTCATCCTCTTTTGTTTTTCCTTTTAGTTTTTCCTTTCTGTGTCGAACTAACCTGCAGGAAGCATTTCAAAGTAAAGAAGGAGTTCACGGCGCCCGCCGCCTAGCTTACGGCGTCTGCCGTAATCACCTCCCTCGTTCACTTTGCTTGCGGCAAATGACGGCGGCCGCCGTTTAATTACGGTGATCGCCGCCATTCTCAGGTTCGTTTTCTTATAAAAAAAAATATATATATATATACCCCGAAAAAACCTTAAACGGGTAGAAAAAGTAAAAAAAAAAAAAAAAAAGTTTTACCGGGCTGTCCAGATTTCCCACGAGAGATGCGCATCATGTTGCTAATGGAGGAACACATTCACCCTACATTCATTTGGCAACGATGGTGGCCCTGTAGTCGACAACTGGAGAGGAGATACACCAGGGCCCAACCACGATGACATCTGGGCCCATTTTTGAAGGCCATGCAACCCCGTTCCCTTGATCGACCACTCATTCACCACAGTGGTTCATTATGGTTGCATGGTAGTAGCTGATGGAGTTGAAGGCCGTGCAGCCCTGCTTTCCTACATAAGCACCACACCCCACGGTGGATCCCTATGGTTGCACGGTACATGAAGATTATGGCGTTGATGTCGACACCCGTGACATGGACGTTTATTGAGAAGACCGCTAGCGACACCTTCCGTGTCCAAGCCAGCTCGGCAACGTTGTGAGTTATTTTTTTGCTTTTCCCTGTGCTTCTATTCTTTTTGTCTTTCATTACATTGAGGAAAATGCAATGTTTAAGCATGGGGGAGAGTTCTATACTTGCCACGTCGTTGAGGAAAAGGAAAAAAAATGAAAAAGAGCCAAAAAATTGATAAAAGGCTGAAATTGAAATCCTGGGATAGGCCGAAAACCCGAAAGGGTGGCCTAGGTAATAAGCAGGTGGCTTGGACCAGCATTAGGCCGGGGTAATATGTGGTCAAGAGTGACGTGAGTTTATGTGAGCACATCTATTGAAAAATGAAATGAGTGGCTTGGTGAAAACCCGAAAGGGCGCCTTGGCAAAATGAGCGAAAAGAAGAAGAGTGATTTTAGGATTTCTCATTATTCTTGGAGAGGCGTCATAAGAAGAGGAGACAAAGAAGGATTGTCGGGTAGGTCACTCTGGGAGACATAAGGAGCAATAGATGAAGGCTAGGATTAGAGGTTACTCACGTTATTGGATGTCCGGGTTTAGCTTGGGGGAAGTACTCTGCTTGCCCCTTAAGCTTGTTGAGTTGTTGATGTGTTGTAAATGAGAGTGGTGCCAGGAGCTTGGCATGGGTTAGGTGACTCTTAGTTGGAGGATATGCTTCCTGAGACCTTGGATGCTACATTGGAGGAGTAGGCTCTTTATTAGTTTACTCGTGGACAAGCAAAGGTCTAAGCATGGGGGAGTTTGATAAGCACTACTTTGTAGGGCTTAACCAAGAGTCATTAGAGGTTTTATTGGTGCCATTCGAGTAGATTTAGACACATTCATGTGTATGGCGTTTGGGGGCAAAGTTGGTGTATTTGGAGGTGTTTGAGCCGTTTTGGAGATCATAGTAGACACTGAGGAGGAAGCCACCAGAAGTAGACGCCAAGGAGCTGAAGAGACGAAGACTTCGGAGGAAGTACATCACCATTTGCCAGTAATTGGTTGTGCTATTAGTTATATCTAAAAAGGAATTGGAATTTCCATTGCAGGAGATTTTGAATGAGTATCTAGGATCAACTTGTCATACGAATAGTGGATGTTGTTTGACTAAGTGCTTTTCCCATCACTGATTTTACAACTCTTTAGCTTGTTTACCTTTTTCATGTTTAGAACTTACAAAACTCACAACCCCCCCCCCCTTTGGTTATGTTTGATTGACATACGAATTGCATATTTAGATAGAATTCGCCTCCATGTGGATTCGACCTTTACTTACCCAGGACTACGGTTTAAGGTTTGTTTGGATATTTTGCATAGCAGTTTTACACGACGAAAACCTGTTATCAGTAACCCAAACTATAATTTTCAAAATCATACCTCTAAGTTCTTGTATTAAGTCTAGAAGAAATAAAGGGGTAAGAATTTACCTCATACATACTTGAATCCATTGGTTCGACTCTTTTTGAATAGCCTGAAAAGTAAAAGAAAAAAATAATCAAAGCAAAAATAATGACCTAGACTGACCAATAGAGGTGACAACTAATATTAACAAATTGGTCCCCGGCAACGGCGTCAAAAACTTGATGTGGCTAAAACCTACTCATAAGTATATGAGATCAGTTGTAGTAGTCAAGTGTCGATCCCACAGAGACCAATGTAATATTAATTAAAACTCTACCAATAAGTTGGGGAAAACTATAATTAAGCTAGTAAAAAAAACAAATAAAAATGATAAAATCAATGGAATAAATGTGTCTAAGGTTAAATATCACTGCAACGATGAAATAGTAAATAAAATCACACATTACCTGAATCTAGTCTAATTATTTAAAGGTAATCTACTAACTCATTTCAGACGATTGTAAATGTGTCTAGACTAAACTAACAATCCATGTCGCGCAGAACTAATCTCAATCAAACCCTTTAAAGCACTTAGAGTCGAGGGATAAACTGAAATAACATTCGATGTCGCGCTCCGCTAATCCAACTCAAACCTAGAGCATCTATAATAGCTTATTAATCCTCAAGAGTAATTAAGATTTTGTCATATAAATAACACTCGAGTTCAATTCCTAGGATCTCAATAGAAGTTATTACCTCTCGGTCTCAAACCCCATCTGACTACCTATTAATGTTAACGTTTCAGTCTCAAACCCTAATAGGATCCATTTCGCATAGGCTAATATGGGCATAAAGCAAACTACGAACGAATCAAATATTATTTCAATTTAGGCAAGGAAATAATTCCAATTATATATACATCGTCGGAATCACTCTAACCTTAGAACTAGGAAATTAGCTAAGCATAATTAAAAACATGCTCAAAAGATTTAATCTAGCCAACAACATATATGAATTATTCAATAAATATGGAAGTTAGGAAAGCTTAGTCTCAATATAAAAATAATCCATGTTGATAAAGGGGAGAACAATATTACCAAGTCTTCAAAACAAGCTAAAGCCAAAAATCCTTCTTGAATTTCACTTGTATACGGCCGTTAACTAAAAACTAAACCAAAAACCAAAACCAAAAACTAAAACTAAAACTCCTAAATACTAGCTACCGCACTTTTTCTCCCCCTTCAACAAAATATATCAATTCCGTTTTATAATCCAACTCAATCCTCCTTAACTGAAGTGCGGCCTCCCCCCAATTGTGTGCGGCCTCCCAAGTAGACATGAGCAAACGCGGGCAGACCCGCACGCCCGCCCGGTCCGCCCGGCATAAATGGGCGGATATGTATATTATATTTAGCCCATTTTATCCGGATAGCCCGGCCCGCCCGTTTATACGGGCGGGATACGGTCACTGATAATATGTCATTTAGCCCGGATAGCCCGCCCGGAAGCCCGAATTAATTTTTAAAAATAAATAAAACAAATCAATTCTTATATATAATAAATATCATATAAAATAAATATTTATTTATATCATAAGCAACCTAATATTTATACCCACAAGACACTTAAAATTGGTGATGTTGGTTATGACGAGTTTGAGGACAAAGAAGATTCAACTAAGGTGTGATTGTGTAATGTATGCACTATAGTGGAGGCAACAAAAAGAGACAACCAACTCCATTTTCTTTTGAAATTTGCTTAATTGTGTAATGTTGTGTTATTTTGTGGGAAATTTGTTATGACAAGTTTGTAACAATAACTATGTTAACCGTTTGTAATAATAAGACACTTTTTTATAGGTATTGTGCGTAAAATTATATTTGCTATGTTTCATTTTATGATAGATTTGTCTTATCTCGCGGGCTAAATGGGACCCATGGGCTACCCGAGTTCGGATGTCTGGGCGGATCCGGGAAGCCTCCCCAGCCCATTTCTTTGGCTTGCCCGGATCCGCCCCGCCCATCTGGGCATGATTTTTGTCCAAAGCCCGGCCCGATTCCCGTTCGGATCCGGTTTTGATCAGGTCTACTCCCAAGTGTGTGTCCTTTAATTCATTTAGGGACTTGGCCCAAATTCAAGTTGGGTTTGCATTTGGCCTTGGCTTAACTCTAATTTCATTTGTTTGTTGTCATTTAAAATAGTCGCATATCACCCTTAAATTGGACAAAAAATACCTGAAATAATAAAAAACACGAGTGTAGACTCCGAATATAAAAATAGCAAAATTAATTATAAAAATATAAAATATGCATGAAAATGACATAATTTAATATGCAACTAGACTCCTAAAATATATATAAAATAGGTGATATCAATCCCCCATTGTCGCGTCGACCATTTCATCTATGTGTGGTAAGAGAAATGGGTCATTTTGCTAATACCCTAGCGACTTCTTGACCTAGTGTTATGCACTCGTCCGTGCCGTGACCATGATCTTCATGGAATTACGGCATTTTGACATGTCCTTCTTGGAGTCCGGTTTGTCATTTTTCCTATTCCATCTTATCGCTTTCCCATATATATCAAAACTCTTTACGAGTTTTGATACATATATGTTAAAAGTAGTAATTGTGAACAATCGGAGGCAAAAAAGGGTTGTCCTTCCAATCCTAGTACCTATCACTAGAATTCTATACAAGGGAGTCGTCGTGTTGACCCTTTGAGGGGGTTTGGTGTCTTTGGTCCCTTTGATGATCGAAAGACGACTATTGGGACATGGAATTGATTTGGCATTATGACTCATGCAATTCCTCTATTAAAGGCGAGTCTTCGTATCGATCGACAACTTCTTTCTCAATTGGTTGAAGGACACTAGGAATTCTAGCGATCCTCTCATCCAAAGCCTTCATATGCTCCAAAATCTTGCGCTCTATGAGAGCTTCCATGCTTAGGGGGGCGAAATGATGGGATCGACTTGCATCGATGCTACCCAAGTCGGATTCACCTCAAGCGCAAGGGCCGATTGAATTTGAATAGACTCGGTAGTGGGAACATGAAAGGGAACAATAATGTTTGTGAAAATAAATTTGTTGGTGGTGTGTGAAATGTACCTCTTCCTGAGGTGATGTATCCACCTTGAGCTGGTGGAATGAGTGGCGACATCGTTCCACCATCTAAGTTTAGACAAACTTGGATGCCTTCCATATTGAGGGATCACTTGATGTTTCTAGATGCTGAGACGACTGGTTGAACATGCGTTTTCAAAAGCTCATTTTTCACGAGGTAGTCGTGCGATCTTCGTATCAGATTGGAATTTTTGGTAGCTAGGGGCTTTAGTAGGAGCATAATGTTGGATGATAATCCCTATGGGTTTGCATCATTCCTATAAGTTCTTGGACTTGGTTGGCTTGGGAATTCTAGCTAGTTGGTAGACATTGGGTTGAGTTTGCCCGACAACTTGGGCCCCAAGATTGGTGTTGCTTTGGTCACCGGTTTGGTTTTCGATAGTGGCAAGTTGATGATCAATGGTATCATCCATGGTGATGAGGTTGGAGTGCTAGGGTTGAGTGGATCGGCTTGCTAATCAACTAATTGTCTCACAGTTGGTATCAAATTGTTTTTGGAAGAAAAAAAAGATCAAAGACCCTAATTCACTTAATTGAGGCAAAATCAACTAAGGTAGGAAGATATGATCAAGATGCAATGAGAATTATGAATGAGTCAAATAGAACAACGAAAAAAATTGGATGAAAATATACAAAAAGCTCTTATCTTGACTTTGATACAAATGAAGACACTGTTGGGAAAAATAAGCAACTTTTCCTATTAATCAGATTATTGAGAATGATAAATAATAGAGAAAACACCACACACACAATTCTTGACAAATTGTGTTTATGTCTCTAACTCTGCTGGAAAACTTTTATTAGAAAGATAAACTATACAAAATGCTTACAACAATATATCTCATAACCCACACCCCAATTACACCCAAGAATTTTACGCACAAAATTCTCTTTCAAAATCTTCTCTCTGTTTAATCTTAGCCCTCGTTTGGTTGAACGTGGGAAATCAAGTTCCTAAGAATTTAACTACTTCCTAGGAATTGTAAATTGCTGGAAATTATAAAATCATGTTTGGTTCAAAATTGTTGTTTTTATATTAACATGGGAAGTAATAATATTTTCACTTAAAAAAGCAGGAAGTAGATCTTACCTACCTTTTCAAAGTAAGTGTAATTCCTTTTATTTGGAGGAATTGCAACTTTCCGAAAAGTAAATTCTCATGTTTTATTTTTGAACCAAACACAGGAAATAAATGTATTTTTTGAGAAAGTTCAACTTCTTGGGAAGTGTAGCACTAACCAAACGAGGGGATTTCTTGCTAAAATCACACACCTCTTATTCTTAATTGCTTAATTAAGAATTCTCAAATTATCAAAGGAGGATGTTAATTTTTTTTTATTTTAGCTAAAAATGGAGTACGCCATTTCTTCAACAATCTCCTACTTGAAGACTGATTTTAATATGTCTTCACACCTCATTCTACACAGTAGAACTTTTTGGTCTTGTTACTCTTGCAGGACAACTGAAAATGAGCACAACTTCAATTTGTCAATAGTCACCGTCTTTGTCAACATATACGCTGGATTCTTGCTTCATTGGATCTTCTCCACCTTTAAAACTTCATCTTCTAACAAAGACATGATGAAATGATATCGAAGTCCAATATGCTTAGTTCTGGAATGAAATGTTGAATTATTTGCCAAGTTTATTGCACTCTTACTATCACTGTACAACACATTATTCTCCTGCTTGAATCCCAACTCAGTTAACAAACCTTGAAGCCATATCATCTCTTTACTGGCTTCAGTAACTGCTACATACTCTGTATCTGTAGTGGATAGAGCTACAGTCTTGTGTAGTTGTGACATCCAACTCACATATGTAGTTCCAACAGTGAATATGTAACATGTTGTGCTTTTCCGGTGATCGACTTTACCTCCAAAGTCTGCATCTACATAGCCTTGTACTTTTAGTTCACCCTTACCAAAGTACAAACACTTCTCTGTGGTGCCTTTTAGATACCTTAAAATCCATTTCACCGCTTCTCAGTGAGCCTTTTCTTGGATTTGACATGTACCTGCTAACAACTCCCATTGCATGTCCAATGTTTGGTCTTGTACAGACCATCGCATACATCAAACTTCCAAAGGCTGAGGTATAAGGAACCTTATCCATGAAATCTCTATCTTCTTCTGTCTAAGGTGAATGGTCCTTGGATAAGCGAAAATGACTTGCCAATGGTGTACTAACTGGTTTAGCCTTATTCATGTTGAATCTCTCTAAAACACGGTTGATGTACTCTGATTGAGATAACTGTAAAGTCCCCTTGTACTTATCTCTAGTAATCTGCATCCCAAGAATCTTTTTCGCTGGACCTAAATCCTTCATGTCAAACTCCTTTGACAATTGTTGCTTCAACCTTCTGATATCATAAATATCTGAACCTGCTACTAGCATATCATCAACATAAAGTAGTAAAACGATATAACTAGACCGATAGCTTTTAAAGTAACAACAATGATCAACATTGCACTTCTGGAAACCTTCCTTATGCATGAAGCCGTCAAACTTTTTATACCACTGTCTTGGGGCTTGCTTCAAGCCATACAAACTCTTCTTGAGTTTACACACCATGTTCTCTTTTCCACTCTCCGAGAAACCTTCTGGTTGATGCATGTATATCTCTCTATCTAAATCTCCGTGAATAAATGCAGTCTTCACATCTAATTGTTCAAGATGAATATCTTCAATAGCAACAATACTCAACACTGTTCTGATAGTATTCAGCTTCACGATAGGAGCAAAAATCTCAGTATAATAAACTTCTTCCTTTTGTTGAAATCCTTTCACAACTACTCGAGCTTTATATCTCTTAGAACCATCATTCTCATCTTTTATTCGGTATACCCATTTGTTGTGAAGTGCTTTCTTTCCCATGTGTAACTCAACTAGCTCACATGTCTGGTTTGTAATCAAAGATTGCATCTCATCTTTCATTGCAAGGTCCCACTTGCTTGCATCAGTAGTCTGACATGCTTCATCATCACATTATGGCTCCCCTCCATCTGTCAACAACAAATAACTCATGTATCTCCTATTAGGCACATGAGGCCGAGAAGACCTTCTCAATACAAGAGTTGGAGTAGAAGGTTCTGTCGTGTCAGACTATTGCATGCTACTTTGCCCGAGTTCTTCTAGCTCAGGACTTGTTACAACCGGTTTTATAACAAGACTATTTGGACCATAATCTTCTTCAACAAATATTGGCCAACTCTACTCTGCATCACCATCTTCTGTTTTATGCCTATCCTTATGCATGATTCTTTCGTTGAAAATCACATCTCTACTATGAATCACCTTCTTGTTTTCGTCATCCCAAAGGCGGTAGCCAAATTCATCACCACCATAGCCGATGAATGTGCATTTCTTAGATTTGGGATCAAGCTTATTCATGCCTTGATCACTAATATGCACATATTCTACACAACCAAAAACTTTTAGATGTGATAATTTTATCTTTTTTCCGCTCCATACCTCTTCTAGTATTCAGTGCTCTTATGGACTGGATGGACCTCGATTGATCATGTAATTTATTGTATTGACTGCTTTTGCCCAGAATTGCTTCGGTAGACCTGATTGTATATGTATACTTCTGGCTCTTTCTGTCAACGTTTGGTTCATACGCTCAACTATACCATTTTGTTGAGGTGTACCCGGCACTGTTCTCTCCATTATGATCATGTGCTCATAGCAAAAGTTTTTTGAATATGGTGTCTACATATTCCCTACCATTGTCGGTTCCAGGCTTTTTAACTTTCAGCCATGGCTTTCCATCTCTTGAAAGCCTCAAAAACATCAGACTTGTATTTTAGAAAGTATACCCATACCTTCTGAGACTGATCTAATCTTCCCTTCTTTGGGGTTCTACCACTTGTCTGAAAGCTCACCCTTTTCTGCTTTCCAAGTATGCATCCTTCGCACATGCCTACCTCTACCGACTGTAGACCCGATAGTTTCCCTTTGAAATTCATACATTTCATCACTTTCTCACTCATGTGGCCAAGTCTATGGTGCCACATATTGGAATCTCCATTCCCTACTGCAACTACAATTGAACAGCACACCTATGATGTCATGTAAAGAGTACCACTCTTTTTTCCATGAGCAATTGTCATTGCACCCCTTGAGCGAAAGCATGCAAACAAGAAAGCGAAATGGAGTTGGAAAAATAAAACAAATTAAAGTAATTATTAATCAAGATCACTATCTGATTAAGGAGAAGGGGGATTCAATAACATTACCAAGCAGGAGCACAAAAAATCTCAAAAAAACAGGGACGACGACTCTGAAAAGAGGCCTCCACCTAAGAAGGCCACAACTTCAGGGATCGATCTACACAACCAACAATCCAAGTAAGCAATAGAAAACCAAAGCTTACCTCATAAATAGAAAAGCAGGGCTAAAGATTTGCAAGATCTTCAAATTCTAAAGGCGCCATGAAGCTTCAACCAATGGGTGGAAAGTCAGAATTGCATGTCATCTTAAGCGGATCATCAAATAGAAATAGAAACTAGGAAGTTTCAGGGGAGACTTCAATCATCAATTGTGAGAAAAAACAAAGAATGTAACTGGCAATGGTCGAACATACAAGAACAAAATACAATCTAGAAAAGGAATGATAAAAGTCACGGAAAGGGTAAAAGGAATGGAGTAGAGAGAAAAGAGAGCTTCTCTCTAATTATCCTTCGGTTTTTTATCAAGTCATAATTAGTGTTTTATATATTCATTTGCAAACCTCGCCCCTTCTAAACTTGTTTATCCATACCAGAATCCAAGTTACTACACCAACATTCAGTTGATCTAGTGGTTTGGCACTAGACTCCCGTAAGCATTTTATCTAGAGGTCTGGATGATACCGGCTCTGTCCGATTAAACCAGGCAATCAAGACCAAAAAAATAACCAATTACTTCCCTAACTTGGAAAAAAAATTCATAAAGAATCTCGATCTCTAATATTACCAGCAGATTCTTTCATGACTCACAAAATGTTCTTTTTCCTTCGAACCTTTATGGGTCTCCAAGCTTTGGATATTATTCCAACTTATAGCACACAACCAAACGGTGTTGACAACTCAACTCAACAACAATCTTAGAATAATGGTCGTGGTGGTGATGGTTGTGGTGGTTCTCCCCGAGTATTTTGGAGGAGGAGGATGATTGATTCCTCATTTATGGATTTGTAAACATCACTATAACCCGAATCTAAACACTGATAAAATTTCAAATGCATTTTGGTTCGGGTTGAACATTACTACATGCAATGGAGAAAATTACACTAAGCTCAATAAGATTGGGTCAAATGTAAGCTCAGATGGCAAAGAATTAACAAAATTGTTGCTAAGTTTGTATCTTGCTAAGATCTGGCTTCAAACTAAAAAGCTAGTGGCGAGGTAGAAAAAAGTATTATCCAAAGGGCACATGAAATTTGTGTTCTAGATATGAAAAAGAAGTTTCAAGAGATGCATGCATGGCAAGCTCTTCATCATGAGCCAAAATTGTGTGTTTCTTATCTGCACAAAATTAGTCGTATCAACCCAAGCTCAAGAAATGGTGAAGCTCAAAAAGATCGAGCTTTGTGTTGAAGGAGATACTCATCATTCAAATACTCCAACAAGTATGTTCACTGACCATTCTATTTGCAGTGGATAGGCTTACCACTTGTCATCCTCGTCCCACCACATGGCAGACATGCAATTGCTTACTTATAGGGAATGCATGGCAAGTGGAATTAAAGTGTGAACAAGTGTCATTCTGCTCTAGCTCTCTCCTCTTAAGAACTATAAATAACAAGAGAGAGCTCTACTCAGGGGACTTTTTTCTGGAATTAGAGAAAAGCTCTTGGGAAAAGGTGACCCAATCCCAAGTCTATGTGCTAAGCTTTTAGAGCATCTCCACTTAAGGTCCTCACGACACAAAATTCTTCTTCAGGGATGGGTGGAGGGTTAAATGTAAAATTGAAATGCCAATGGTCATTCATTGAACGCGATGATTGATCTCATAGTTAACTAGCTAAGAAAGAAGCTACCGATAGGGAAACTTCATCTAATACAACCACTATATAAATGTAGGCATGGATTATATGGATATTCATATACTTTCTGTTAGGAAGTGAACTTTTGGAAACTTTGGTTCCCTTCTAAGTTCTCTTCCTCAGTTTTCCTAGTTTTGACAATGACAAACACTTTGCTATTAATATTTCCATATGTATAGATAAACAGGGAACTCAGGAATCGGAAATACAAGACAGAGACCAAGACGCCAGATTTGGGAACTGACATAGGAACTGAAGTATGCCGAAGTCGCGCTTACATGGAAAGAGATTTGAAGAAGCGACGGCTGATAGATTAGGGTAGATCTTATCTTGGAGAGAAAAGATTAGAATATCCTTGTTTCCATATATCTTTAGGATTTCATTGTATATCTTTTATGGAAACAAAAGCGTAAAATCGTTAAAGATAATATTTGGTAACAAAGATTATCTTTTTCGATTACTTTTTGGTTATTTTATTTGTGCATATCAACCAGCTGTAGATCACGATTCTATACGATTGTTATGTATAAATAAAGTAATCAAACTCTCTCATTTACTCACATATTCACTCATTGCTTATAGAGAAGAAAATAGAGCTTGTTCTTGTGAGAAGAACTGTGTAAGTCACTTGCTTGTTGTATGCTTGATTAGGTCGAACTAGGTAGAGTGTCTTAAGTGTGTCTTAAGTCTTTAATCTGTGTGTTCTATCCTAGTTGATTGTAATCGAAGCATTTATAAAGAAGTAGACTTTCAAATCCTTTTTCATCCAACTTATCAGAAATGCATGACCAACTACATTCTTTTCTTTGATAGTATAGTACTCAGGCTTCTTGATAAGTTGGATGAAAAAGACTGGAAGCCTGAGTACTATACTATCAAAGAAAAGAATGCTAAAGCTTGTCAACTTATTCTGAATGGTTTGAAGATATGGTGAGTTTAGGGAATATGCCCATTCATAGGTCCGAGATCCACATTTATGAATTGAAAGGCAGGGTGATAAGAATTGATACTGCAAAGGGCATCTAGACAGTCCTAAAGGAGATACATAAAGGAAGTGGGGAACTCAAACAAAGCAGAAAGTTCGCTCTAGAAGGAGAATACCACACTTTCGAGATGCTAGAAACAGAGAACATTTCCCAGTATCACTCGCGGTTTATAAGACCTGTCACCAAACTCATCAATGCTGACGTTAAGCTTGATGAATGGTCCAAATCCCTCGTTGTCATCAATGGACTCAACTCAAAGTTCAACATCATCAAGAGAGTCCTAAAGACTACCCCTGGTATTCAAGGTCTTCCCTTAACTCAAATCATAGGGAAACTTGAAGTTGAAGAAAGGGAGGCTCTCAAAACAAGTTCTGCCAAGAAGATGGAGAAGGGAATCGCCTTAAAAACTTCAAAGGCCTTCTCAAGGTTGGAGATGGAGGAAAAAAACTTAGATCTTGAAGAAGAAGAAGAAGATGAGATGACAGCCCTTGTCACTAAGCACATCAAGAAGCACTTCATCAAGGGAAAGTTCAAGAAAAACTTTCAAAAGAGAGATCTCTCAGAATATGCTTGCTATCAATGCAAGGAAAGAGGACATCTTGTTAGGAACTGTCCTAAGAACTCAAATGATGATGACAAGCCTATACAGAAGAAAGCTCTCTTTGCTACCGTTGGAGATGACTCAGAGGACTCTGAAGGGGAACTGGATATGAATGGAACTTCTGGAGGAAGGTGCTTAATGGCTAAAGAAGATTCAACTGAATCGGATGACTCTGAGGTATCTTCTTCTGACTTTACCAAATCTCTTCTTGAATGTGATAAGAAATAATTGATCAAAATCATTAAGAAACTTGGAAAGGAAAATAGTTCCCTTCAAGAAAAACTAGAAGAATATGAAGACGAAATCTCATGCTTATCTACTGAAAACTCTGTCTGGAGCAAGAAACTTGATGAAACTGAGAAATTACTTGCTAGTTCCTCTAAGAAATGTGACTCTTATATCACTATAAAAAAGGAACCCATGCATGCTGATATTCCTATTGTGGCTTCTACCGACTTTGAAAATAACACCTCTGTCATGCTTGTTGAAATAATTAACAAACTTGATCATCTTACTGACTCTATCAATGAAAAAACTATGAATCAAACTTTGTTTGTTAAGCAAAGATATGGTATTGGTTACCCTGGTAAGAAAGATTATGAGGACACATGCTCTGCTGAGAATGAGAAACTGATAAGGGAACTGGTCGAGAAAAATGAAACTCTCAATTGTACCCTACAAACCTCTCGAGACAAAAATCAGTTCCTAGAAGAAAAGGTAAAAGTGCTAGAACAGAAGCCTAAAGGAAATCAGACCTGGTTCGATGGTCAGAACGCTCATAAGATATATATTGACCAGGCTTAGGGAACTAAAGGTAAGAAAGTTAACCTTGAGCAAAGAAAGCATGAAAGGCCAGTCAGACCTGGTCATGGTAAGTATGGTCATGTCGTTTACAATCGTGTTTGTTGGCATTGTGGTAAAAATGGTCATTATATTCATGAGTGCATCCACAAGAAAAGACAAATGGAAGAAAATGCTAGGTAAAAGGAACCAAAAAATGAACAATAAAAAGAAGATGCATACTATTTTTGATTTGAATGATCCTTATTACTTTGCCCCTGTTCCTAACCCACAGAAAAGCTATCAATCTAATTCACCCAGAAAATCTAAGTTTAGCTGGGTTCAAAAAGTTTGAGTTCCCTTGTGCAGGACGAAGTGCGGCAACAGGACAAATGGTTGCTCGTGCCATATGACCGGAAACAGAAGCAAAATGTCATCACTTCAGAAACACCGAGGAGGTACTATTTCCTTCGGAGACAAGAGAAAGGGAGCAATCTGTAGAACTGGAAATGTGAATCTTACTGATCACATCAAGGTAAGTAATGTTAACCTTGTTGAAAATTTAGGTTTTGATCTAATTAGTGTGTCACAGCTGTGTGATCAAGGAGGAAATGAGGTTCGCTTTACCTCTAAGGAATGTACTGTGGGAGACAGCAGGGGAACTGTGATTTTAAAAGGCAAAAGGTTCAATAATGTCTACGTTATTGATCCAAAGTTCATTCCCAAAGAGAAACTGTGTCTTTCATCAATTGAAGATCAGATGAATCTATGGCATCAACGACTTGGTCATGCAAGCATCAAGCTCATCCACAAGCTACATCAAAAGGAACTAGTTCGTGGCCTTTCAAAAATCAATGCTGAAAAGTCAAAAATTTGTCCTGATTATGGTCAAGGGAAATAGGTTTGTAGTTCCTTCAAATCCAAAACAATGGTAAGTTCCTCTAAACCTCTGAACTCATACACATGGATCTTTGTGGTCCTATGCGAGTTCAAAGTATCGGTGGAAACAGGTATATTCTGGTACTTGTTGATGATTACTCTAGATTCACTTGGACATTATTCATAAAATCTAAAAGTGAAGTCTTTGATAGGTTCAGCGAGTTAGTTCCCTTACTTGAAAAATCCTTGAATGTATCTCTTCGTGCTATTCGTTCCGATCATGGAACTGAGTTCGAGAATGAAGATTTTCTAACATTTTGCAGGGAACATGGAGTTGATCATAATTTCTCAGCTCCCTACACTCCACAGCAGAACGGAGTTGTTGAGAGAAAGAATAGGACTCTAGAAGATATGGCTCAAACCATGCTAATCTTGAGTGGACTCTCTCAATCCTTCTGGACAGAAGCGGTCAATGCAGCTTGCTACATCTTAAATCGGGCTATGCTACGCCCCATACTAGAGAAGACTTCCTATGAGTTACTAAGAGGCAGAATTCCCAACATTGCTCATCTAAGAGTCTTTGGCTGCAAGTGTTTTGTTCACAACAATGGGAAAGACAATCTGGGGAAGTTTGATCCACGGAGTGATGAAGGAATCTTCATCGGATATGCTTCAAGTAGAAAAGCATACCAGGTCTTCAACAAATGGACCAAAAAGGTAGAGGAAAGTATTCATGTTATTTTCAATGAAAAACTTCCTTCAAAGTAATGACAACTTAGCTTTTAATCCCGCTCTCTCGGAAGGTTCTCTTGGGCGATTTCTTGCTAGTGAAGAAGGCCAACGACTCGGCTGATTTCGGCGGCGATCAATC
Source organism: Rheum nobile (assembly GCA_027886185.1). Lineage (NCBI taxonomy): Eukaryota > Viridiplantae > Streptophyta > Magnoliopsida > Caryophyllales > Polygonaceae > Rheum > Rheum nobile. The sequence continues at coordinate 14,949,595 of WOAB01000510.1, forward strand.
GTGATGAGCTCTCCGGCGGGCGTGACGACCAGGTTCATGAAGAAGACAAGTCGTGGAGGTGGTTCTAAGACTTCAACAACTTCGAATTCTCTCGATCAAAGCAAATCTGACTCTCCACCGGCGGCGAGGTTAGATTTTTCGGTTCCTAGTAATAATCCGATTTCGATTGCGAATTTGTCTATGGATTCGTCTAATCTTGGAGTTCCTGAGATTACGATTGAGAATTTAGTTGATAAATCTCATTCAGCTCCTAATTCTGAGATTAGAGAAGTCGGTTTGCGTGAGAATGTTGTGTTTCAGGCTAAATCGTTTGATCAGAAGACAGAGGAGACTCCAATAACTGTGCTAGATCTGGAATCAATTACGGACCTTCATACTAAGAAATCTGTTGTGGATTTAGATAAGAGGAAGAATAGGAAACGGTCGACATTGCATAAACTTGAGATGATTGAGATTGTTGACAAAGAAATTTATGAATTCTCTGAAGAAGAAGTCAAAACTGAAGCTGATATCTAGAAATTCACATTAATTGGAGGTATCATGGGGAAGCAAATTTCAATGGATGAAATGCTTCAGTTCATCAAGGAAAATTGGGGAGAATATGTTCCAGATGTGCAAGTTAAAAGTAATGGCATATGGACCTTCAGATTTAGTTGTCAGGAACACTTGGAATGGGTTGAGAAGAATGGTCCATGGTTAGTGGATGGCATTAAACCTTTGGCTCTTATGAAATGGTCCTCTGGGATTGCGATCACCTGATCTAGCTTTAAGGTCATTCCTGTTTGGGTCCAAATCAGGGACTTAGATCCTATTTTCTTCTCAAAACATATGCTGAGTGTGATTGGGAGTTTAGTGGGGCAACCAGTGTGTATGGATGATTTTATAGCTACTGGGAGGAAGGTTTCTTATGCTAGACTTCTTGTCATGGTTAAATTCAGGATATACAAAGGGAGGAAGTTGTTCTTAAGGGGCCAGATGGCAAAATTTACAGATACAGAATTTGGTTTGAATGGGTTACATGGTATTGCTCTCATTGCAAGGTTTTTGGACATGATGATAGAGGTTGTTGGCATCAAAGATGCTAGACTGGGGCTCAAAAGGCTGGTAATAAGCAAGAGGTAGCACAAGGTAGTAAATTCTGGGTTCGAAAGGCAAATGTTACTCAAGATAAGAGTGTTGATCATGTTAATAATAAGAAGATAGAGAGTCATGACTGTGGTGAAAATGAAAGTGAAATATGTCATGTTAGGAAGACTGCTTCTAAAGATGGTTTAAGTAATGGTCCTCAGCAGCAGAAATTAAAGGCTATTGATGATACACAGTTACCTCAGAAGCCAGGACATAAGAGCAAAGCTAAAGATAAGTCTCAAACATATAGATCAATTTTAGTGACTTCTCAGTCAGTGAGTACTTCTGTCTCTTCAGGGATTGGGAGTGGTAGCAACTCCAAAGGCAATCCAAATGGTTGAGGTTAGATTTGGTGCTTGGAACACTAGGGGTTGTTGTTCTTCCCCTCGAATAAAGATGATTAGAGATGTGGTTAGGAAGAATAAGTTGAGTGTGGTTGCTTTTCTGGAAACTAAAATTCCCAAAAATAAAGAGATGGATGTGGCTAGTAGACTAATGACACAATGGCATTTTATGACTAATAGTTCTCTCACTGATAGAGGTAGAATCTGGCTGACATGGGATCCTGCAATTGTTCAAGTTTCTATTATCAAGATGTCAAGACAGTTACTTCATTGTTCAATCTTGAGTAAGGATGGTCAGATTTCCTTCACTGCTTCTTTTGTTTATGCATCAAATGCTGTCAATGGTAGAATTGAGCTATGGAGAGACTTGGAAATCCTTTCTAATTCTGTTGTTGGACCTTGGACTATTATTGGTGATTTCAACTGCATTCTGAGCTCTGCTGAGAAGATTTATTTTAAACATGTTGTGAATGTTAGCACTGAACTATCAGATCTTATGGATAAATTAGAGCTGCAGGATCATGCTTTCTCTGGTGCTAAATATACTTGGAGCAATCAACAAGAGGGTTTAGACAGAATTGCTTGCAAACTAGACAGAATGTTGGTTAATAAGGAATGGGATGCTGCTTTCCCTGAATCAAGAGTGTTTTTCTCTGATCCTAACATCTCTGATCACTCACCTTGTGTGGTGATGTTAAATCCTACTGTTGGGAGCAAGAAAATTCCCTTTAAATTCAGAAACTTCTGGACTAAGGAAGAGGATTATGATTTGTTGATAAGAAATGCATGGCAATGACCAATTGATGGTACTGCTCAGTTTATTGTGGATGAAAAACTGAGAAGAGTGAAAGTTGAGCTGAAGAGATGGCAAAGAGGAAGGTTCAAAAAATTAGAGATTATGGTAGAGGAATGTGTGGACAGGCTGAAGGATGTGAATGAAGCATTGCAATATGATTTTTCCAATACTATGAAGCAATATGCTGTTATTCAAGCTAAGCATGATCTTAATCTTAGGTTGGAACAATTGCACAGTTTTACTGCACAGAGGGCTAAAATTGACTGGATCAAGTTAGGTGAAGAGACTTCTCCTATTTTCTATAATGGCATTAAATCTAGAAAAGCTAGATGCACTATTTTTACTCTTAAAGATAGTGCTGGTAGAACATTGGAAAATAATGAGGAAATTGAGAAAGAGATCTTAGATTTTTATATAGGTCTCTTTGGTTCTGCTAGTGCTCATCATCCTATTTGCTTTGATGGATACACTGGTGCTAAAGTCAGAGTTGATTGTCATGACCGCTTGTGTGAGATACCTAATGCTCAGGTTGTAAGGGATGTTGTTTTTAGTTTGGGCAATCTGAAATCACCTGGGCCAGATGGGTTTGGTAGCTGGTTTTATAAGAGCAGCTGGAACATCATTAATCAAGATATTATGAATGCCATTGTAGAATTCTTCATTAGAGGGAGGATTTTGAGACAAACAAATGCTACCTTTGTTTGTCTCATTCCAAAAGTGGACCAACCTTTCTCTGTGAAAGAATTCAGACCAATCTCATGCTGCAATACTATGTTGAAAATCATTTCTAAGGTCTTAGTTCTAAAATTAAGGCCTGTTTTGGATGAGATCATTTCTATTAACCAAGGAGCCTTTGTTCGAGGGAGGTATATTACACACAACATGATTGTGGCTCAAGAATTGGTTAAAGGTTATGACTGCAGTAGAACAACTCCAAGATGTATGATCCAGATTGATTTGCAAAAGGCTTATGATTGTGTCTCATGGGAGTACCTTGAGGAAAGTCTGATTTTCCTTAATCTCCCAAGACAACTGATTCAATGGATTATGGAGTGTGTGAGAACTCATTTTTTTCTTTGTGATTATTAATGGTGAAGCTAGAGGATTTTTTGAAGGTAAGAGAGGGCTTAGGCAAGGGGATCCTCTTTCTCCTTTCCTATTTGTGATTGTGATGGAACTATTTCTAGAAAAATGAGGAAGGTGAGTGCAAATAGAGATTTCAGATTCCATCCAAAATGTAAACAGCCTCAACTGACCAACATTGCTTTTGCTGATGATTTGTTGTTGTTTTGTAAGCCAACTCTTCCATCTTTGAAGTTGATCAAGCAGTGCCTTGTTGAATTTGGAAAAGAATCAGGTTTGGTTGCTAACTCTTCCAAAACAAAAGTGTTTTTTGGAGGCTTAAGTAATGATAAGAGAGGAGAGTATTCTGCAATGTTAGGTTTCAATCAAGGTAAATTCCTTGTTAGATACCTTGGTACACGTTTACATTCTCGAAGACTTAAAGTTGTTGAATTTGGTCCCTTGTTGAATAGACTTAAGAATGTTGTTCAGAGTAGAAGTGCTAGAAAATTGTCCTATGCTGGTCGTGCTCAGGTTATTAGAGTTGTTATTGAAGGAGTAATTTCTTTCTGGATGAAGGTAATTTTTATTCCAAAGAAAGTCCTTAGAAAAATTGAAGCTTTATGTAGAGCTTATCTGTGGTCTGGAGATGTGGAAAGCAAGAGAAATCTTGTTGCTTGGGATAATGTTTGTAGGCCTTTTTGTGAAGGAGGATTGAATTTTAAGGAACTATTATCTTGGAATGATACACTCATGTTTCATCTGATTTTTTATCTGCATAAAGAGAGGGATAATCTATGGACCATGTGGGCAAGAAAACACCTTACTAAAGGGCAATCTATTTGGCTTGTAAATGCTTTTCCCTGCAGTTCTGTGGTATGGAAGAACCTAATCTTGGTCAGAGATAAGGTCTTGAATAGAGGGAATGGCCTGGATATAGATGATCACTTCTTGACTAAGAATAATGGTAAAATGGATAGTACTTCACTTTATGATATGCTCAGAAATGCATCTTTGAAGAAGGATTGGTGTTGTGTGATTTGGGAAGGTATTCAGCCTAAGAAATGGAGCTTCATTTGCTGGTTGGCTACATTGGGTCGACTTCCCACAGCAGGTAAGCTTCATAGATGGGGTTTGATTCCTTCAACAACATGTGCTCTATGTCATACTGCAGATGAAGATGAGGATCATCTATGGTTCTGCTGTCCAGTTGTGCAGGATAATGCTCATAGAGTGCTGTCTTGGCAAGGTATTAGAGTAAGGAAGAATTGCTTGATGGATTGGTGGTCCTGGTTTGCTTTATGCAGGAACAGAAATAACAACATTTATAAGAGTAAGTTGGTGGCAGTTTTGGGAATTGTCTACTATTCCTGGCGGCTCAGGAATGAGGTTATCTTCTCTGGGAGACTTATTGACCCTGGGCAATGTGCTGCACAGATTGTGGAAGACTGCAAATTTAGGATTGTTCAGAAGTTGAAGATTTTAGGAAGAAGAGGGAGAGCCATGAGAAGGAGACTAAGGATTTGATCCTCTTGTATTTTCTTGTTTTTCTCTGTGTTTGCTCCTGTTTCTGTTGTTGTTCTGAATTTCTTTGTTCTGTTGTTTACTTGCTAGTTTTGTCTATTGATCTTTGCTATTGTTTTCTGCTGATTTTATTGTTGGTTTCCTGGCTGTATTCTTGCTTTTGCTTAGGATAGTTTATATTCTGCTTTGCTGGTTTGTTTCTTGTCATTAGTTTCATTTGTATGTTGTGGTTGTTGGTTCTGTATTAGTGATTATAAATAGGACGTTGGGCCTTTTTCCCAACCTTCAATAAAAATTTACCATTTGGCTAAAAAAAACTTCCTTCAAAGTCTGTGCAGGATCCCTCAGTTCCCTCGGAAGATCCGTTTCAACGGCCAAATGAAGATTCTGATGATGAAGCTCCCTCTAAGCATAACTCTTATCCCAACCTGTCTGGTTACCACTCACCCACAGTTCCCTCAACTGTGATTGAGCCTAAAGCGGCAACATCTTCAGACAGTACCCCAGTTCCCTCCGATACTCAAGACATTGTTGCTGCTCCAGTTCCCTCCAACCCATCAACGAATGAAGATGCTCCTACTTCGGCAGCTGAGCCTGCTCCGGTAGCTGAACCTAATACAGCCTCTTCCTCAGCTATTGTACCTGCAGATGTTGACGCTCCGGGAACTGATTTGATTATTCCTAATAGAGACAAAAGAACTACCAAGCATCCAGTCAGGTATGGATTTGAGGATATGTCATATTGTGCTTTCAATGCCTTTCTGTCTCTTATAGAACCAAAGAACAACACAGAGGCTCTGAAGGATGCTGACTGGATCATATCCATGCAAGAAGAACTTCACCAGTTCGAAAGGAACAAAGTTTGGAGACTAGTTCCTCGTCCTCAAAACAGACACATCATAGGAACTAGGTGGGTTTTTTGCAACAAATTGGATGACTTAGGTGTTGTACCGAGAAACAAGGCTCGCTTGGTTGCTCAAGGTTATAATCAACAAGAAGGAATTGACTATGATGAAACTTTTTCCCCTGAGGCAAGACTGGAGGCTATACGACTACTCATAGCTTATGCCTCTCACAAAGGGTTCAAGTTATACCAAATGGACGTGAAGACCGCATTTCTCAATGGAATTCTTCAAGAGGAAGTATACGTCAAGCAACCTCCAGGATTCGAAGATGATGATCACCCTGACCATGTCTACTTTTTGGACAGGGCTCTCTATGGTCTCAAGCAAGCCCCTCACGCTTGGTATGATCGTCTTGCCCAGTTCCTAACAGTCAATGGTTATCGACGTGGTGTGATCGACAAAACCCTCTTCATTTTGGAAGTCAAAGGTGAGATTCTCGTGGTCCAAGTATACATTGATGATATTATTTTTGGTTCCACTAACTTGGCTCTTGTAGAAAAGTTCAAAAATCTAATGAGTAGTGAGTTTGAAATGAGTATGATTGGGGAACTATCCTTCTTCCTGGGATTGCAAGTTACTCAGAAGGATGATGGCATTCAAATCCATCAACAGAAATATCTTAAGGAACTCTTGAAGAAGTTCATCATGGATTTTAGCAAAGCCATCTCAACTCCCATTTCTCCAGCCACTCGTCTCACTGTATATCATTCAGGACAGAAAGTTGAAGAAAAAATATATTAAGGCATGATTGGTTCTTTGATGTATCTAACTGTGAGTAGACCAGATATTGTGTTTGTTGTTTGTCTATGTGCCAGGTTTCAAGCTAATCCAAGGGAGTCTCACTTATCTGAAGTGAAACGCATATTTTGCTATCTCAAGGGAACTGACGACCTATGTCTTTGGTACCCCAAGGATTGCCATTTCAATCTTCTTGGATATACAGATGCTTACTATGCAGGTTACTTGGTTGATCGAAAGAGCACGTCCGGAATGGCCCAGTTCATTGGTCCATGCTTAGTCTCTTAGGGCTCGAAGAAACAGAATTCTATGGCTCTATCAACCACCAAAGTTGAGTACATGGCTGCTGCCGCCTACTGTTCCCAACTCCTCTGGCTCAAACAACAACTTGCAGACTTTGGTATGTCTGTTGGTCCTCTAAAGATTATTTGTGATAACACTAGTGCAATCAACATCTCCAAGAATCCTGTGCATCACACTAGGACCAAGCATATAGATATTAGCCATCATTTCTTGCGTGATCATGTTGAAGAAGGGAACATACTGCTAGAACATTGTAGGACTGAAGATCAAATGGCCGATATATTCACCAAAGCATTAAATCGAGAACCTTATGAGTCCTTCAGGTTACTTCTAGGAATGATTTCCTTAAACTAGTAGTTACAGTTGCTTCTACTAGTTCTCTTGCATTGCCTAGACTTGATCTTTTCTATGATTTCATTGACAATATTGTTGATATTTGATCTTGTGTTGCCCTCGCATGTCCTGTAATATTTGTTCCAAAGCATGTTCTTAACACTCTTGCATGATCTCATTATTTTATGATATGATTTGATCTAGATTACATCTCTTTGTTGGCCTCATAGTAGTCGATTTGATCTCATCTATTCATCATCATAAGCCGAAATGATAATTGACTACAAACCGTCTTATGCCTATATGCATTGCATAATTCTTTATGATCCTTCTTTAGTCCACAACTAGAATTATCTTTGTGATGTCAAAATTGCCAACCTGATTTTTCTTGATATGGGTATGTACTTTGTTTTGAGTGTTGCTTGGTTCCCTACATAAAATATACCCATATCTATCCGGTTCCGTGTCAAACACTGAGGAAAGGAACTGGGAATTGCTCTTCAACGGCCGAATTTCAAAATCTGCTTAGTCTGGGAATGCTTCCCGAGGACAGTAATTGCAGTTGTAGCCGTTTGATTCCCTGCAATTTCTGATTATTTTGGATCCGATTGATGTGATATTTCTGGAGAAAATTTTCTGAGGAGAGTTATGAGTTCCCTTCAATACTGAAGATTTTATGGTCGTTTGAAGGAAAATCTGGGTTCCCTTATTTGAAGCGATTCGGCAACGGCTATATTTGGATAGAATTTTGCTCAGAGATTATAAAAGGCATCGAGTACAACCATAAAGCGGCACCGATTTCACGTTCTTTTTGCCTCTCACAAACATCTGTCGTTCTCTCAAATTCTCAAAGCTCTCAACTTTCCACTTGCTCTCATGGATTCTGATCTAAAGAACCTTTCCGCCGATGAACTTGCTATGTTGGAGGCCTACAGAAAACAAAAGGCTACCACCTCCTCTTCTCCGGCACCCTCTCCGACGAAGGCCTCTTCTCTGGCGCCAACGACAGTGGAGGAACCCACAAAATGTGTTCCCCTACCTGTCCCAGAGGAGCATCCCTCTCAGTCTGCCTCATCGGAGCACACCCCATCCAAGCACAACTCCCCCACACCGACTAAGGAGGGTTCCCATCACTCATATCCTTCCCAGAAGATTGCACCCATCAACGTGGACTTGCTCCCTACACCTTCGGCGTCCCTCAAACTGCCCGACGACTCTCAGTCGGTGGTCGGTCGAGTCAAACGCCGCGCTGCCAAAGGGGGTCATGGTATTCCTTCCCTTCAACTGGAGGATGTCCCTAAGGCCAAGAAAGCAAAGACGGCCAAACCTGACAAGGGGAATAAACCCCAATCCAAACTAGTACCGTCCCCCTCTCTGGTTCCCTTTGCGGTGGCACCAGCTCTCGCCTCCCGCCACATCTTGGAACCATTGATCGTTGGTCAAGAGTTCTGGAGTTCTGCTGATGATGATCTCATCTCGTCTGCCTACTCTCTGCTTCAACTCCAAGGGTAAGACAACCTAATCGTGGAGCCCTTCGCAGTCAACGAAGATCTTGTCCGCCTCTTCTATCAGAACATGGAGTTTGTCCCCGCCAAGGATGATCAGTCGGCCAATGATGCTATTCTCACCTGGGGAGGTAATCTGATCCCACTCTCTGCTGTTGTTGTTGGTTCTGTCTTGGAGGTTCCAACTGGTGAAGGCTTTGGTGTGATTGTCAAACGAAACTTGCCATCCAAGCGCAAGCAGGCCATTCTGAAGACAGTGTTTGATGGTTCCCCTCCCTCTAAGGGCACCCTGCACACAAAATTTATGAGTCTGGACAAGAAGCTCATCCACACCTTCCTCATCAAAAACATCATTCCCCGCCAAGAGAAGAGAGATACTGTGTTAGTTGGTGATGTTGTGTTGATGGAAAAGCTAATTCTAGGAGTTCCCATAGATCTCCCCCGCATTACCCTAGGCCACATGCAATATTATAAGGGCCATTCTACTCACTTTCTACTCTATCCACACGTGGTCAAGAAGCTCTTGTGTCGCCTTGGCCTTTATCCATCTAGGGTTGAGGAAACTCAGTTTTCTCGATTCCTCACTATGACCACAGTTAGGCGACTTATGTATAAGGCTCATATGGATGAGGAGTCTGATGAGGAAAAAGACAAGGAGGAAACCCAACCAGGTCCCTCTGAGCCCCGTCTAGTTCTTGACACACATGTGATTCTGGAGCGTATGGGGCGTATTGAGCTTGCCCTGGTTGAAGGCTTTGACAAGGTGGCCACTGCTGTTGAGAAGGGTAGGAACTTCACCAATGAGATAGTGGTGGAGTTGTGGAAGACATATGCTCCTCTTGTGTGGGAAATCGCCAAGCTGGTGAACAGGAAGCTCGTTAAGGACAAAGCGAAAGTGAAGCAGTAGTTGTGGCGTAGTTGTTCAGTTCCCTACTCAGTAGACATGGAACCTTAGTTTCCTAGGATCCCACTTCCACATCTTGTTCCTCTTTTGTGTGTCTCTGAGTGTTTTGTTTTGTTATATGTTATCTCTGTTCTTCTTATATTTAATGAAATTTATGTGTTCCTTGTGTTGTTAAGATCTGCTTTCAATTCTTATTACGGTGTCATTTCTCTAGAGTTCAGCATTAGTCTATTTATCACTCTAAAATCTCTATGCTTATCATTTAACTACTTATTTTCGATGATGTCCAAAGGGGAAGTGAACTTTTGGGAACTCTGTTTCCCTTCTAAGTTCCCTTCCTCAGTTTTCCTAGTTTTAACAATGACAAACACGTTCCTATTAATATTTTCATATGTGTAGATAAACAGGGAACTCAGGAATCAGAAATACAAGACAGAGACCAAGACGCCAGATTTGGGAACTGACACCAGAACTGAAGTATGCTGAAGCCGCGCTTACATGGAAAGAGACTTGAAGAAGCGGCGGCTGATAGATTAGGGTAGATCTTATCTTGGAGAGAGAAGATTAGAATATCCTTGTTTCCATATATCTTTAGGATTTTGTTGTATATCTTTTATGGAAACAAAAGTGTAAAATCGTTAAAGATAATATTTGGTAACAAAGATTATCTTTTCCGATTACTTTTTGGTTATTTTATTTGTGCATATCAACCAGGCGTAGATCACGATTCTATACGGTTGTTATGTATAAATAAAGTAATCAAACTCTCTCATTTACTCACATATTCACTCATTGCTTACGGAGAAGAAAACAGAGCTTGTTCTTGTGAGAAGAACTATGTAAGTCACTTGCTTGTTGTGTGCTTGATTAGGTCGAACTAGGTAGAAAGTCTTAAGTGTGTCTTAAGTCTTTAATCTATGTGTTCTATCCTAGTTGATTGTAATCGAAGCATTAATAAAGAAGTAGACTTTCAAATCCTCTTGAAAGAGAGGTAGTGGGTTTTATCCTGGATAACTAGTTGGTTATCAAAGGTCCCCACTCTAAGGAATTGGTCTTGATTTTGTGTTATTACATATTCCGCTGCTAAGGAACTGAACTCTCAGTTCCTTTTGATTTCTAACACGTACGACTTTCTATATCTCTATCTCTTTTTAAAATATCAAGATGTACATGTCTTCCTCTTCTTTTAGTTCATCCTCTTCACCTCGAAGTCCACATATTGTTGAGCATAACAATTAAATTAATGAAGTAATAGATCCATATTTTATGGATTACATCTAACTCTTAATCAAGTGCTTTAAGTTCCAAACCACATCGGTGATGAAAATATTTAGAAAGAAATCGCGAAGGAGGCTGTTAGGAAGTGAACTTTTGGGAACTCTAGTTCCCTATCTAGTTCTCTTCTTCAGTTTTCCTAGTTTTGATAATGACAAACACTTTTACTACTAATATTTCCATAAGTGTTGATGAACAGGGAACTCAAGAATTGGAAGCACAAGACAGAGACCAAGACGCCATACTTGGGAATTGGCACAAGGAACTGAAGGACGCTGATCGACGCTGAAAGAACTTGGAACAAGAAATTAAGGGCGGCGGCAATCCGATTAGGGTAGATCTTTACTTGGAGAGAGAAGTTAAAGATCATCCTGTTTCCATATTATCTTAGGGATTAAAAGTATATCCTTTATGGAAACGAAAAATGTAAAATCGTGGAAGATTATATTTGGTAACAAATGTTATCTTTCCGATTACTTTTTGATTATTTTATTTGTGTAATTCAGTTGTTGGAGATTCGGTTCTTCTACCAATTGAGTTACATAAATAGAGTAATCAAGCTCTCTCACATTTACGCATTCATTCACATTGCTTACGAAGAAGAAACAGAGCTTAGTTCTTTGAAGAAGAACTGTAAGTCACTTGCTTCTTGTGTGCTTGATTTGGTCGAACTAGGTAGAGAGTCTTTAGTGTGTCTTAAGACTTTAATCTGTGTGTTCTATCCTAGTTGATTGTAATTGAAGCATTAATAAAAGAAGTAGACTTTCAAATCCTCTTGATAACTAGTTGGTTGTCAAAGGTTCTCACTCTAAGGAACTGGACTTGATTCTGTTATTGTTTACTTATTCCGCTGCTAAGGAACTGAACTCTCAGTTCCCTTTGATTGCTAACACGTACGATCCTACAGAAGCCATTCTCACTTATATAGAGACTATTTCTTTGATGGAAAACCGACTATTGTGATAGAAGTTGTTGCATCATACGACCTATGCATTTGACATGCTTTTTTTTGGAATCCCACGTACATGCAATGACATTAATGTTGTTGATCGATCTCCTTTATTTGATGACATTTTGCCTGGTAGAGATCCCAATGTAAATTTGATGTTAAAGTTGTATCAATACAATATGGGATATTGTTGGTGATTTTAGTGAAATCATTTTCATTTAATGTAATCGGGATTCATGTGACACTAAGGGAACTCATTTCGTTATAATACGAGCTCGGGTGTGTGGAGTACACGCTTGTGTAAATGACTTGAGTTCTAGAGGGAAACAAAGTATATGTTACATGTAAGGGTCAAGTTCCCTTGAAACATCTTGTATAAAGCTCTAGTTCCCTGGAAATAGTTTCAGTAAAGGGAACTAGATATTAGTTCACTTCATGTGAAGGGAACTGAGCGTTATTTCCCTTTTACGGGACTAGACACATGTGTATGGCTGGTTGATTTTCTTGGCACGTGTTTAATGTGCTTGTAACTGTTGGTAAAACCAACTATGTAACCGCTATAACCGTCATAACCGTTTTGTAACTGAAAGTAACCGTTGGTAACTGTAGTGTGTCGGTTGGGAACGGTTGATAACCGCTGAAATCAGTTGATAACCGTTTTCAACTGCCGCTGTAACTTCATATAACTTTCGTAACTGATTCTGGAAGTTCTCCCTAATGCCTATATAAAGGATTTCGGGATTTAGTGTTGGATATATACACAAGTTATCTGTCATTCTACAGAACTTGCTGAACTTGATGAAAGTTGAAATCCAAAACACAATTTCTATAAGTTTAGTTCTCTTCAGAAGCCTTGAAAGGAACTAGTAGATTTGTCTTATCTCACTTCAGATTTTACGGATTCCCTGAGGCTTATAAGGGGCAAAATACTAATTTCAGAAAGTGTTCATCACGATTCAAATCTTATCCGAATACAGTCGTCATCGATTGGTCCCTTGGAGAGTCGTGTTCTGCAGCAGTTCCCTACCGCAGTTCCCAAGACGTACAGAGTTCCTAACAATCGAAATCAGTATTTTTATTTAATCAATGGCGTATGTGCGTGATATGACTATGAAGTTCCAAAAGCTGGAAAAATTTAAAGGGATGGATTTCCGTCGTTGGCAAAAGAAGATGCATTTCCTCTTGACCACCCTCAAGGTGGTATACGTCCTATCCACTCCCTTGCCGGAGTTAGTCGATGATGAACCACTTGAGGCCGTGAGGAAAAGGAGCAAATGGGAGAATGATGACTACATCTGCTGAGGCCACATCTTAAATGGTATGTCAGATTCCCTTTTCGATGTGTACCAAAATATTGAATCCGCTAAGGAACTTTGGGACTCTTTAGAGTCTGAATATATGGCTGAAGATGCTTCTAGCGTAAAGTTCCTTGTGAGCAACTTCAACACCTATAAAATGGTAGATGCTCGGCTAGTAATGGAGCAATTTAATGAGATACTACGTATCTTGGGGTAATTTGCCCAACACAAATTGAAGATGGACGAGTCCATCTCGGTGTCAAGTATAATTGACAAGTTGCCTCCATCCTGGAAAGACTTCAAGCATATGCTAAAGCACAAGAAGGAAGACATTTCCCTTGTAGAACTAGGAAGCCATTTGCACATCGAAGAGGGCCTTCGTTCGCAAGAGAAAGGTAAAGAGAAAGAGACTCCAGGTTCTTCCACTGTTAATATGATGGAAGAAGGTTCCCAAAAGGGTAACAAGAACAAGGGCAAGAAAAGGCCCTTCAACAACACAAACAATGGTTCTAACAAGAAACCCAAGGGAACTGGGTGTTGGAATTGTGGTAAAGCTGGACATTTCAAGAAGGATTGTCATGCTGGAAAGGGGAAGAAGGGAAATGCTCCCAACCAACCTGCTCAAGGGTCTAAAGATCAAGGGCAGAAATCTCATCAAGGTCAGAAGGGAACTAGTTCCTCTAAGGGAACTGGTCCATTTTTAGAAACATTTCCTAGTGTGGATTTTGTTCCTAATATTTCTGAGGCTTTCTTTATGCAGGATGATGAGATAGCATGGTGGGCTGACTCAGGTGCTACCACTCACGTGAGTAGGGACAAGTCGATGTTGAAATCATTCATAGATGTGGATGATGGATGTGTCCTTCATATGGGAAATGAGTCAACGACCCCCATCTTAGGCAAAGGCCAAGTGGAGTTAGAGTTCTCATCTGGGAAGACTTTAATTCTGGAAAAAGTGTTGTATGTACCCAGAATAAGAAAAAATTTAGTCTCTAGTTCCCTTCTTAACAAGCAAGGTTTCCGGCAAGTGTTTGAAGCCGATAAATTTATATTATCGAAGGGCGGAGTATTTGTTGGTCATGGTTATCTATGTAATGGAATGTTTAAACTTAGTATTAATAAAGTTATGAATTCTATTTACATGTCTTCTCCTCAAGGAACTGTTTCCTCGAAGGGAACTGAGTCTTCTCTTTGGCATGCTCGATTAGGACATATTCATTATAAACGCATGCTTTGTATGTCTAATGATGGTTTAATTCCTCCATTTGATATGAGTATAGAGAGGTGTAGAACGTGCATGCTTACTAAAATAACAAGACAACCTTTTCCTGATGTTCAAAGGAACTGTATCGTGCTTGATTTAATACATAGTGATTTATGTGATTTTCCTGCTTCTCCATCCTTGGGAAATAAGAAATATGTGGTTACCTACATAGATGATTATTCCAGATATTGTTATGTATTTTTATTGCATTCTAAGGATGAAGCCCTTGGTAAATTCAAGATTTACAAAACTGAAGTGGAACTTCAGAAGGGAACTTTGATCAAAAAGTTACGCACCGATAGAGGTGGTGAGTATTTTGACCCTGAATATTTCCAATCCGTGGGTATCATTCATGAAACCTCGGCTCCCTACACACCACAACAAAATGGTGTGTCGGAGAGGAAGAACCGGGTTCTTAAGGAAATGGTCAATTCCATGTTATCCTACTCGGGATTAAATGATGGATTCTGGGGGGAAGCCATGCTAACGGCTTGTTATCTATTGAATAGAGTTCCTAACAAAAGGAACAAGACAACCCCATATGAACTTTGGTTCCAAAGGAAGCCAAATCTGAATTACATTCGGGTTTGGGGGTGTAGGGCGGTTGTAAGACTACCCGAACCTAAGAAAAGGAACTTGGGTGAAAGAGGTGTGGAATGTATCTTTATTGGATATGCTGAGCATTCCAAGGCATATAGGTTCTATGTTATTAAACCTAACAAATATATTTCGGTTCATTCCGTAATAGAATCAAGAGATGCAATCTTTGATGAAAAAAGATTTTCATTGACACCTATACCAAAGGGAACTGGCGCTAGTTCCAGTGGAAACCAAGTTTTAGACGTTCCATCATCCCTACAAGGGAACTTTGAGGATTTATCATCCTGTCAAGGGAACTCTAAGTATGAAATCCGTAGAAGTACACGAGTAAGAAAGGAAAAGTCTTTTGGTCCTGATTTCCAAGTTTATTTGGTTGAGGGAACAAGGGATGAGCTTGGTTCCCAATACTTATATTGTTATAGTATTGAGAATGATCCAAGGAACTTTGCTGAGGCAATGAAATCACAAGATGTGTCTTTTTGGAAGGAGGCCATAAATGATGAGATGGATTCCATCATGGGTAACAATACGTGGGTCTTGGATGATCTTCCCCCTGGATGTAAACCATTGGGAAGTAAGTGTATCTTTAAAAGAAAGATGAAAGTGGATGGAACCATAGACAAGTTTAAGGCTCGAATGGCTGTCCAAGGCTTTAGACAAAAGTATGGAACTGACTACTTTGATACTTATGCACCGGTTGCTCGGATATCCACCATTAGGCTGTTGATTGCCCTAGCGGCTATTCACAAGTTGGTTATCCACCAAATGGATGTGAAAACAGCATTTCTTAATGGGGAACTGGAAGAGGAAGTTTACATGAAACAACCTGAAGGGTTTGTTATGCCCGAACAAGAGCATAAGGTATGCAAATTGATCAAATCCTTGTATAGGCTGAAGCAAGTACCAAAGCAATGGCATCAAAAGTTTGATGAGGTTGTGTTGTCCAATGGATTTAAGTTAAATCAAGCGGACAAGTGTGTGTATAGCAAATTTGATAATTCTGGAAATGGAGTTATAATTTGTTTATATGTGGATGACATGTTGATCTTTGGAACTGATCAAGGACGAGTAGATCTTGCAAATGAATTTTTGTCATCAAAATTCTCCATGAAAGACATGGGGGAGGCCGACGTTATCCTAGGGATTAGGATAAAAAGGGAAACAGAGGGTATATCCTTGTCTTAATCTCATTACATTCAGAAAGTGTTGGAGAAGTTTAATTGTGACAAGAGTTCCCCTGTTAAGACTCCATTTGATCCAAGTTCGAAATTGTTCCCTAATAAGGGAACTGCAGTGTCACAACTTGAGTATTCAAAAGTTATTGGATGATTGATGTACGCTATGACAAGTACTCGACCGGATATTGCTTTTGTTGTAGGGAAACTTAGTCGATATACTAGTTCCCCTAGTATATATCATTGGCAAGCCGTTCGAAGGGTACTTCGGTACCTGAAGGGAACTATGGATCTTGGTCTTACATATGTGGGATCACCTTCGGTTTTAGAAGGGTATTCAGATGCAAGTTGGATTACGAATGAACAAGATCATTCTTCCACTAGTGGATGGGTGTTCCTCCTTGGTGGTGGGGCCATTTCATGGGCTTCCAAGAAACAAACTTGCATTACAAGTTCCACAATGGAATCTGAATTTGTTGCCTTGGCCGCTGCTGGTAAAGAGGCAGAGTGGCTTAGGAACTTAGTATATGAAATTCCCTTATGGGAAAAACCAGTTTCACCTATATATATTCATTGTGATAGCGCTGCAACTTTGGCTAAAGCATATAGTCATGTATACAATGGGAAATCATGTCATTTGGGCGTGAGGCATAGTGCGATAAGAGAGCTCATTACGCATGGGGTGATTTCTGTGGATTTTGTTCGTTCACAACAAAATTTGGCTGATCACTTGACAAAAGGATTGCCAAGAGACTTGGTTTTCAAGTCAGCAAAGGGGATGGGATTAAAACCCATATAAGCTTTCTAGTGGTGGGATACCCAATTCCTTCCTGATTAACATTGGGAACGAATTCAATGTGGAAAGCCCACACCTAGAAGACTGAAGAGCACGAAGGAACTGTCCCCAGGTATGTGCTCAGCTCCTACAAGTTTAAGAGGCTGAAAATTATTTCTTAATAGTTCCTTTGAAAAAGTGCAGATTGTAGATGCACAATTGAGGGCTTGTTTTCCCTAAAGGATCTACCTATGTGAGCGTGGAGTTTGGCCGCTTCATGAAGTTTCGGGTTGACTTCACATACGCTTATGAATGGATAAGGACTCAGGGCCGTTAAGGAGTCAAGTTATACTATAGAATTGTAAAGTAACTCATGTGTGTGTTATCTTCATGCACCCATCGAGGTTGATTGGTTCAATCGTTACGACACCATGATTCCCGGGTGTTTGGAATGTGTAATTACACTAAGCGGAAATTCAATCGTCTCGACATTTTCGTTTATGCATAGAGTTTGGGGTTAAAGACTTGCTTATTTTGTGAATCAAGGATTACACTAAAATGGGGGAGGATTGTTGGTGATTTTAGTGAAATCATTTCCATTTAATGTAATCGGGATTCATGTGACACTAAGGGAACTCATTTCGTTATAATACGAGCTCGGGTGTGTGGAGTACACGCTTGTGTAAATTACTTGAGTTCTAGAGGGAAACAAAGTATATGTTACATGTAAGGGTCAAGTTCCCTTGAAACATCTTGTATAAAGCTCTAGTTCCCTGGAAATAGTTTCAGTAAAGGGAACTAGATATTAGTTCACTTCATGTGAAGGGAACTGAGCGTTATTTCCCTTTTACGGGACTAGACACATGTGTATGGCTGGTTGATTTTCTTGGCACGTGTTTAATGTGCTTGTAACTGTTGGTAAAACCAACTATGTAACCGCTATAACCGTCATAACCGTTTTGTAACTGAAAGTAACCGTTGGTAACTGTAGTGTGTCGGTTGGGAACGGTTGATAACCGTTGAAATCAGTTGGTAACCGTTTTCAACTGCCGTTGTAACTTCCTATAACTTCCGTAACTGATTCTGGAAGTTCTCCCTAATGCCTATATAAAGGATTTCGGGATTTAGTGTTGGATATATACACAAGTTATCTGTCATTCTACAGAACTTGCTGAACTTGCTGAAAGTTGAAATCCAAAACACAATTTCTATAACTTTAGTTCTCTTCAGAAGCCTTGAAAGGAACTAGTAGATTTGTCTTATCTCACTTCAGATTTTGCGGATTCCCTGAGGATTATAAGGGGCAAAATACTGATTTCGGAAAGTGTTCATCACGATTCAAATCTTATCCGAATACAGCCGTCATCGATTGGTCCCTTGGAGAGTCGTGTTCTGCAGCAGTTTCCTACCGCAATTCCCAAGACATACAAAGTTCCTAACAGATATTATCTCGTCGATGGTATTTACCCACCATAGGCGTTATTCATCTAGACAATTCGTCACCCTTATGGAGCCAAAGATACGTTGTTTTCTCTACGCCAAAATCAACTCGTAAAGATGTGGAACGAGCTTTCGGTATGACAAGCTACATTTGCTTTAATACATCATTCATTGTTTGTAATAGAATTGGTTGGGAAGATAAGAAGAGCATGTATCATATTGCATGATATAATTGTGGAGGATGAACGATATATCTATATATTGTCTAGACTTCTCTTAGTTTAGTCAAGTAGTCAGTAGAGCATCATGACACAATCTCCACTAATCAACCGACTGAAATGAGTGACTATATTGCAAATAGACTTTGTCTCCGCGATGAGTAAGGATGGGCATACGGTCCGGACCGGACCATACATTTACGGTCTGGTCCGGATTGATGAACCGTAAAATTGTTAATATATGGACCGTGGACCGGTCCGGTCCTTTACTGTATGGACCGAGAAGATCGGATTTCAGAATTTTTACTATTTTAATTGTTCAATTATGGTCCGGACCGTAAATTTTACGCATAAAATTATAATGGTTTTTTTTTACGGTCTGATCGATCCGGACCGTAATTTCCGGACCGTAAAAATTACGGTCCAGACCAGGACCGGACCATAAACCGAAAAATTATGGTTTTGAACTAGGCCGTAAAAATTACGGTCTTGAAGCTATAGTATTACGGTCCGACCAGTTCGGACCGCAAAAATTACGGTCTCGAACCGGGCCGTAAATTTACGGTCGGGTCTACTTTTGCTCATCCTTAGCGATAAGAGTACACATCCACAACTTAATCCGACTTGGTTGAAGATATATGGCAAAAACTTGATTATCTTGGCAATGAAAATTAATCATGTGTTGTTTATTGTAACAAGTTTTTCAACATCTTATATAATATATTTTTTCTAATTTCTGCCCATGAGCATATGCTAACAAATAAAAATAAGAATTTTTTTTTAAAATATTTTCTAAAAGGGAATTGGTAAACCCTTAACAAAAAATAATTAAACTAATGGTTAATAAATTTATTGCTAAAAATGGAGTTATTAGCATGTGTCAATGGACACATACTAAAAAAACCTATATAATTAATATGTGTGAGGTTTAATACTTTCTAGTTTCTATTTGTGTTATATTTAATGCTATGTGAAAGTTGTGTAATATTTTCAAGCATTTTTAGTTATGCAGAATTAATCATGTTTTAAAATTTTATGTATTGATTTTTAATTTGATTTTTTAATTTATTTCTATTTCAATTAAACAAATAAATATGAGTTATATTTGAAAAATAACATATAAATAAACTATTTAATTATTTTTCAAGAGGAAAATTAATTATTTAGTAAAGAATGAGATAAGTATAAATTATTTGCAAAATCTCACCAATCGATCATTTTGATATGGATGAGAAAATAAGATAATATCTAGAGCTGCCGTGAACAGATTTGAAAACGGAGTTGGAGATATTTGTGTTTTTCCTCCGTTTGATTCGTGTCACAGATAATAAGAAATGTAAAGTAACGCATTTTTATTTGCTAATTTCCATCTCCTGAAAATCCAAAAAGCAATCAGATGAGACGAGACACATGATCACAACCGTTCCCTTACAAATCGGACGGCCAAATCCAAGCACGTAAAATTAACACACAAAAAACTAAAAATACAACACGGAAAACCACGAAGGAGAACGAAAACATCTACCCCTATTCTTTCAGGTCGACGGATTGATTCAGCTGGCGAACGGAAACGGCTGCCGGCGAAGCTTGCGAAAGCCGCAGACCTAAGGAGATCTGAGGTCGGAAGCGAGACGAGAAGCGATCGCCGAGTGGTACATTGCGTCGTGGAAAGTCGAACAGTCGACCGTCTTCTTCCGGAGCTCCTTCGCCTTCTCCTCCGTGAAGCATCCAAGAGCGAACGGCCTTGCGGATCTGAATCCGGCGGTTTCGGTTTCAGATCTGTCGGTCTGAGAGGGAGGAGCGCTGATGTAGTCCACCTCCGAGGACCAGCCGAAGAGCGGGGTCCACCAGTTGGCGGAACTGGCCTTGGGAGCTCGTTCCTTGTCGGATCTTCGGTTGTTGGCGGCGGCCGTTGCGCGGATCGTTGAGGTGAAGCTTGGGAATGCGGTTGCCATGGCGATCGGGGAGAGAGAGAGGAGTGTGATTGTGTGAAAAGTGAAATGGATGAGATGGAGTAACGTTGGGGGCTGAAAAAGAGTGAAATGGATGAGATGAGCTTCACTGGTAGGGTTTGGTAGGGTTCTAACTTCTAAATTTTAAAAAGTGTCGATCCAACTTGTACTTTTTTGTATATCCCCACTCTTTCCTTATTTACACTTCTTCCTCTTTTTTCAACGAGGATCATTTTCTCACCATACAAATTTGTTCCCACATCATTTTTAAGCTCTAATTCATCGCGTATAAAAAAGTATTATGCGCTAAGTATTGGCGTAATAAAATAGACTTGTTAACCGGGACATTTAAAAGTTCGGGTTGAAAGGTCAATTTATTTTGAATTTTTAACATGGACATCTAAAAGTATGGATAAAAAAATACTTATTACACAATATAACGCGCAACGCGGTGCTGAGCCAAAATTTCCGCGTTGCGAAATTCAACATCCTTTTTCAATAAGTTTTAGGATAGATAGAAAAATATATATTCTATATATAATACTAAAGTACAGCAACACTAATGCCATATGACATCTCTAAATTGGAGAGTGACTCGTCAACACAATATGTCATCCACACCATCTATGTGGGTGCTTTGCTGGCTTACTTAGTTAATCATTTGTGCTCAAGTGTAATTATCAGTCATTTACCCGTTTATAATATACTATAGAGAGTACAATTAAAATAAAAATATTAGCGTTAGAGAAAATTACATTTGTAAATCTATAATGTAATCAAACCTTCGTAAATATTTATTTCTAAACTTTCATTACAAAGGTTAATTGGTTGGATGAAAGTTTATTTATGAACTTTTTGTTGTTCCCTATTTGTATTAGCGAATCTTACAAAGATTATGACGTTAATTTGTTGTAACCTTAATGCTATACATCATTAAAAAAAACTCCAGAGGAAAGTGAATATCCAAATTATACATTAAAAAAAATATATACAAATCAACAAATCTTTTGCGTCGTTTTAGGATAACAATCCTTAATTTTCCAATAACCGGCCATACTATGTTTTTGCTCCATAACGTTGTTGCGCGACTCTTGAATTTGAGAACGTGAAAGTTATGTTGTGACTTGTGAGAACAATTATATTATGAATTTGTATGGGTAAGAGGCTCGGAGAAATATATTTTTTGTGATCGAACACTTAGTCATTGGATTTCCTCTTTAAGTGTATTAAATCTGATTATTGCATCGAGATTATCTGACCCTTAACCGGTTCCATATACTGCATATGAACCTACATCCGCTCTGTAGATTAAGCAAAGAATTGATTTACATAGATTAGTAAGGATATAAAAATAGGGTTTAATTATTGGTTACCCCCATCATGGAATCGTGGTTCTAGACTTTCTTGCTTTAACCTTAGGATTTCCTCTTTAACTGCATTATTTGATTGAGGGCGGAAAATTTGGATATGAGGTAGATGGGATTAACGGTCCTGAGGAAGATGGGATGAACTAATAATTCTTCAACCCATTACGAGAAGCTAAAAAACCCATTGAAGAAATTTTCAGCCCAGTTAAAAGCCCAAAAATCTAAAACCGATTAACAAGAGATAAAAAGCCCATTTGATCAAAACTGTGTATTTCTGGTTTGGTTACCGTGTAATATCCCACTTAAATTAGAAGGGTCATATAGTAATTTTAATTGTTAATATAAAAGTTATGAAATTTATTTTATTTCTTTTAGAGGAGTAATTTAAATTTTCATTAATTTAAGTTCAAAGGTTGAGTTATGATAATTTTTGGGTACAAATTATCAAATGAGTTATAATAGTATGATGTAGAAATAAATAAATAAGTATAACAATGAATGTAGTTTTTAAAATTTAAATACAATAATAAAGGTTATTTGATTTATGTTTATCCATGAAGGGATAAAATAATAAATATCCTAAGTATGTTATCTCTTTAAGTTATGAATGGTCTAAATTATGATTAACCTTATGTTAATTTAAATAAACTTATCAATCTTAACCTAGATTATTTGAGTTAAGATTAACAAAGTGTTAATCAAAATTTAAATATGGTTAATTTTGTAAAAAGATGTTACTTAAGCTTAATTTTAACCTAAGTTAATTGTTCTACATCTTAATTTTGAGTTAAAATAATTATATAAACTTAGTATATTATTATAAACAAGTTTTGGGTAATTTTGTAATTTTTGAAATTTAAAATAGGGGTATGAACTTGAAAAGCTGGACAAAAATTTATAATCAGGCACAAAAAGGGGGTCATGATTGAGAGATAACCATCTTCTTCAACAATGCTTTAGCCGCGCGGGAAAGCTCCATCCATGGATGATTTCAGTCTCGATTTTCACTCATTTCTTTCAATTGATCCATGGGCATTGAATGTGATTGATAGCTCCATGACCCCCTCAATAACGGCGAAGGACGAAGAGGAAGCAATGGAAGTGCAATCCAACGGCCCGGTGACTAGAGCTCGTGCAAGGGAGATGGAACGAGCAACTGAATCTTTAGTCACCCGGAGTTATGCAGGTTACTCAGCATCAAACAGTCCTAAATGGGTCATCCTCTTGACCTACGAAGGGTTGGGCGATGCCTCGCCCTAATTCAGCCTTCGCGGCGTCATCGATGCCTCGACGACGATCATGGTCGTCATATTAGGGCATGATTTTCCAGCAGGCATTTTCCAGGTTTTCTTGGGATATCTTCTCACCATATCCATCATTTTATGAGTAGTTTAGTTTGGTAAGAAGAATGCCTAAGAAACTATCCAGTTGCTCGGTGAAACAAACTTGCTATTTTGGGCGTCGGCGCGCCGAGGAAGACCCGAGACTTGCCTTAAGTCTCGCCTATCTTTTATAGTTTTCTTTCCTAATTTATTCAGACTATTTTAGCTAATTTTGGGTCAGGTTAGGCGTGCCCCTTATGTGTTTTGGGCCGACCCACTCTTTGGTGCTTATTAGTTAGAGTACTTTCCTTTCTCGGTTTTGTCTAGACTATTTAAACCTTCTTTCATTCATTAATGAGATGATGTTGATTTGAGTTGTTAAGTTGAGTTATCTCCTTCCTTGAATCCTAACATCAACCCCTACGATCCCTAGGATCGATCCTACCCCGTAGCTTGTAGCTTCGAGCATTTATCCAGCGTTCCTCTAGCGAACGTCTTGATCATCTCTTTGATCGTAATTGTCCATCACTTTGGACGTGTGAAGACCATCACTTTGGTCCAGTTCTCTACGTGAAAAGGCTATCTCTTTAGCCTTAGAAGACGCCATCTCCTTGGCAAGTAGAAGAGACGAAGGAAGGCTTGTTTAACGTTAAAGATCATATCTTGTAACGGCGTTTTCGAGGGTCGTTCGCATCAATTGGCATCGGAGCCAGTACAAGCTGAGTTTCTTCTTCTCTTTTTGAGGATCGTTTTGCACATAATTAATATACCATCGGGAGAGAAGTACAACGTGCAATCCGCCCGGTCTCTTGTCTAAAGTAAGCCCCACTACTATAATTTGCATTAAGAACTTAATTGAAAACACAACTACACATCAACGTGGAACCCACCCGGTCTATTTATGATAGTACATGTATAGTTGTGTTTTCAATTAAGTGCTTAATGCAAATTGTAGTAGGCCGAAGATCGGAGAAGAAGGATAATCATAGCAAAAATTGGTAAAAAAAATGATATTTTACACCAAACTACGGCAAGTCGTCTTTTCAATTAACTAGTATTCCATTTATGATAATAGATGTGTAGTCGTGTTTCAATTAAATTCTTAATGCAATTTGTACTAGCCCGAAGATCGGAGGCGGGGGACAATAATAGCAAGCATCATTGATGAAAATGATATTAACTTCAAACTTCCCTTCCAAATTGATGCATTTTGGCGATCTTATATCTATTTTCGTATTTTAGATGCATGTGATAGTTGACCCAACTTAATCATCTATATGTTTAATGAATTTATTTATGCTAAATATTCACATACATTTGAAGAAAAGAAATTATGAAACGAGATCATTTGTTTGTAACTATGTATATATTAACGGAAATACCCCCTTCATATAAAATTAGATGTGTTATTTAGAGGTGTTAAATTATTTATTAGGTGATGATTTCTTATTAACTTCTGTCTTTGATGTGAGCTCTAAAGCTCATTTGTTTTAAACCATGTATTTTGGGTTGATTTCCATCATTTCAATTAAGTTATGTCATTGTTGTAATGTCTCCTAGCCCGAATATCAAAAGCGGGGGACAATCATATCATACCTCGAGAAACAATATGTCATTAACTTCATTCAAAATCGAGGATTATATGATTACAACAATTAAAATACATTAACATAAACATCAATAATCTTATATCGACTTGTAAATGGGCCAGACCATCTACTTACTCCAAGACTCTCTTGCGACTCTTTGATCTGAGAATAAAAAAAGTACATTGTAAAAGCAAATTGATTGAATCATGAAGTAAAACAAAAATCATATACTGAAACCATAGTTAACCTTACATGCTTTAGTTTTTGCAACACTTCAATCCTCTCCTCATCTGTACGAGGATGGAAGGAGTATATTTCCTATGATCGGACACTAAGTCGCTCGAGTGTCTGTCTAAGTTTCTTATATGTTTGTTACGACCAGATTATCATCTCCTTTACTTTTTTCATTTGAGTTTGATGAGTAGGCAATCACTTTGTGAAATAAACAAAGAAGTTTTCAACGAAGATTGATAAGGAATGGAAAAATAACATTTTGCTTACCCTCTACGATTCGTCCTTCAAGACTCTCATGCTTTATTCTGAGAAATTCAAATAGAGGAGTATAATTGGCATATGACATGTTTTAACAACGAGAAATGGAAACTAGTAGGTTGTGTAACCCTAAAACGTAAACACGCATAATATTAATTGTAGAGGTTGCTTGTCAACCACTAGTAATTAATTCTACTACTCGCGTGTGATGACACGTCAAATACTAAAGCCTATATAATCCATATTCGTCCATTCTTACACTATGAAAATCACCCTTAAGTAAGTAAATGTAATCTTTCGCAGTTCAAACACACCATCTATCTACAATAGTTGAAACAGAAACACCATGGCAAAGGAGAACATCTGATCCTACTCATGTGCATTTATTTGCCCTACTATTCTATTTACGGATTTTGGGCTAGGTTTTTTTCCTTTGTGTTTGCTTCAAGCATTTAGGGTTTCAATGCATATACCTTCAACTTTAAAAAACCTTGTACATATTTGAACGAAGTCTTTAGGCTCCAAGACGTATAATCAAAAGTTGAGGAGCTGTTGGCGAAGGCATCCATTGTCCAAAGGAGGCGTGATAGTATTCGCCGAAAATTATTGTTCCTTAAAGTGAAGCTATACTTATTGGCACAAGAAATAATATTTTAAGTTCTTAAAATCTACATATTCTAAATGGAAATTTGACTTGAATGAATGTGTATCACTTGCAGTGCCAATGGGCTGGCCTCGAGGAGGAGGTTAGGCGATTCTTAGCTGAATTGGATTAGACGGTGGATGAACTCATGCTCTCTATATATGTATTTTCTTATTTTAGATGCATGTAATATAATAGTTTAATAAAGTTATGTAAGATTGCCTTCGTTCAGACTTAATTAAGTTATGTCAGTTTATCCAACTTAATCAATTTATGCCAGTTTGCCTTTGTTCATATTGTTTTTGTCTATATTTTTTGCATTTATTTAAGCTTGCTTAATATTCACATACATTTAAAAAGTAGAACCTGCCATATTGGTATCATTTTAAAGTTTTATATGTATCCATGAATATAACAATCAATTTCAAAGTAGATGTCTTACTAACCTCTTCTCCATACAAGTGTTAAAGTTTGTATTAAATGAAGATGTCTTATTAATACCTCCCCAAACCGAACGTCACCTAAATTACAATATTACAACTCGAGAACAATTTCATTTATTTTCTTTTAGGGTTAATATTACAAAAATATATCATCGTCTTCTTTACAAAAAATTTGTGTGCCACCCTGAAGTGTAACCGAAATTCGCAAAATGCCAAGAGGTATGGACAATTTAGCAAGGTATCCTCATGTTTTGATATAATATATTGATCAAATTTTCCCAAATGCCCAGACGTTTTTCGTTTAGGATAATCGATAACTTTTAATAATAAAAGAACACAGTTCTTGTAGAGAAAATGAAGCACACCAATCATAGTCAAATAAGAGTAGTTTAACATAGTAGAAAGAAAAGAATGAAATTTGATCAAAAGACGAAAATACGAGAGTAACACGCGAAATTGTATAATGGGTAGCACACTCCGTTTTTCTTTATTAATGATTTAGGGAATTTTTATTCATTTATTTGAGTGTCATACAACGCCTTTCCATTTCCATACCTCATTTTCTCGGCTTTCTTTGAGTAAATAAACCCTAACTCATGCTCATGCTGATAAGCACAAATAGTACTTCATCTGTTTAATAATAATCTCATTGTTATTTTTAACGCTACTACAATACTACATACATTTTCTAAAATTTACAATTTAATATCCATCTTATTTTGACCAATCAATAAAAAGAATTTTAATAGAAATTATCAATATGTGAAACTTCTGATAACATACCTCGTATCTCTACAATAAATCATTATCTAAAACTCTAAAATGACAAATATTTTTTAACAAAGTTTGAAGTATCAATTGGCAACCCCAACAACCAATTCATACATTATGTTGTAACGACACATAGCTAAACCTCAACCTCAAAAGTTACTTCTACCCTTCAAGCATTCATCTACAACAAAAAATGGAGAACAATCCACCACTTTTTTTGATGGTACAAATAATTTACTTCTTTCTTTTGTATTTTTAAGGGTTAGACTTTCTCTGTTTTATAATTTAGGGTCCGGTTCCGGTGAGGACGGTGCTTTATGATAGGATTGAGGATGTATGAGAGAAGATGAAAAAATTAGAGGGAAAAACAAAAAAAACGGAGTGAACAGTGGCGGAGGCGCGCGCCCTTATAGGGAAAAGCTTCAATTCGGCCTTGCAGTACAATTGCCGAATTTTTCACGAATTTTTCGCGAATAATTCGGCAAAAAAAAAATTCCAAGTCAAAAATTTTCCCAGAAAAATCGATTTTGTGTGCATATCATATAACGTGTGCATATCAGATGCATTGTTGTGTGCATATGTAACTATGTGTGTGTGCATATGGTTTCTGAAATTGTGAATGCCTTTAACATAGTGTTTATGCTTAGAAGACTTGTGTGCACATCAAATAACATGTGTGTGCACATCAATTATACTGTTGTGTGCATACTTCGTGTGTTCATATGGTCTCGGGTCGTGTGCATACCCGAAAACAAGTGTTGGTATGCACACATGTGTGTGCATACCAAATAACTTGTCGTGTGCACATCCATTATACTATCGTGTGCAGACCCCGTGTGTGCATATGGTCTGAAGTCATGTACATACATGGAAACAAGTGTTGATGCACACAAACCATGTGTGCATACCAAATAACCTGTTGTGTGCACATCCATTACACTATCGTGTGCATACCTCGTGTGTGCATATGGTCTCAAGTGTTGATGCACACAAACCATGTGTGCATACCTCGTGTGTGCATATGGTCTCAAGTGTTGATGCACACAAACCATGTGTGCATATCAAATACTCGTTATGTGCATGTCAAATAGACTATTGTGTGCATATCATCCACCTTGTTGTGTGCATATCCACTACGTGCGTGTGCGTATCAAATATAAGCCCAGGAATCATGTGTTTATACCGCATAAATCATGTGTTCATACCCAGGAAATCATTCACCTTGTTGATTATATGTGCACACACACTTTTTTCGCGTATGCACACAGATGTGTATTTGATATGCACACATGTCTCTAGCATTAACAATTGTTCCCAGACATGCACACATTCTGAAAACCACATGCACACACCGAGCCTAACATATGCACACATACGTTCTGACATATGCACACAACAGTGTATTTCATATGCACACAAAATCAATTTTTTTGCAAAAATTCGAATTTTTGAAAAATATTTTATGAAAAATTCGCGAATTTTTGCCGAATAATTCGACAAAAATTCACGAATAATTCGGCCGGGCCGAATTTTTGGACGCGCTTGGTGCATCCTGAGTCCTGACACGGGGAGCTGTCCTCATTTGAACTTTTCCCTATAATTTAAGGGTTTGGGTTAATGTCTATGTCATCGATTGAAGCGATAAAGGCCAACACAAAATACCTTGAGAAGTGGAAGTTCATGAAAAGATGAATGCATCGATAGATATATTAGCGGGTCACCTAATCCTCCATCAGTTTGTGAAAGACATGACAAAGTCCTCCTTACATGACATGTCTATAAAACGATCGTTCATGGATCAGGTAACAAAAGTTCATTATAGTTTAATTAATTTTCCTTATTTGTAAATGTGAAATTAATACGTTGGATTGTTTGCATTAGTTGGACCACAAGTGGGAATGCATCTTGGGGGAATCGAAGCATATCTATTATGAAGTCATGCATGCATGAATTCGACTATGCTCTATATTACATCTAACTTCATATTTTATATGCATGTGTAATAGATCTTCGAATTTAATCAGATTTATGATCGTTTTCCCTTTATAATTGTCTTGACTTGACATTGGTTAATATTTAAAATTTTATTATCTTAGGTATCAAATCGAGGTCATTGTACCAAAAATACCATGATACAGTACACAACATAAATTTTCTAACGATCACTCATGGATTTTACAACTCTATATACACATATAGCTATGAATCATTAAAGTTCAACACTCAATCTAGAAATTCGAAAAAACTGAATCAACTTCTCCGAATTGTAATTATTTTCACAAACATGATCTAAGTCCAAAATTTTTGTATGATGTTCATCAAGAAGTCTATAATCATACCTAAAAGTTTCAAAATTAATAACAAGCAATAACTTATCTAGGTTGATATGATTCCGAACATATATTTTTTCTTCCAAACAACGATTTTCCAAAGTTAATACAATCAGTCAATCAGTGATAACCTAGATGTAGTTACCCATCAAAACCTAATTCTTAATATAGCGTCACCTCCATAATCAACCTACAACCTTAATTATCTATATAAATTAAAAAGTAAAATATGAAGTATAAGGTGATTCATCCGTAAAATGGAAGTGGTGTCAAAGGTAATTCAAGGCCAACTAATACACAAATTAGCGCTTGAATAGAAGAGATGTATGCATCCGTAAAATTGAAGTTGTGACAACAGGGATAGATTAGGATATATATATATGCCTATGTTTGGGTAGGATTAGTTTATGGTTAGGGAGTAATTAAAATTAAATAAAAAATATTAATAGAAATACCTATTAATTATTCACACATCATTAAATATAAATTATTACACTTACTCATCCAAATTAATTATTATAAATTTCCAAATAAATTTAACTCTATCAAACAAACCTTGGCACTAGAGATAAAAATTTCCTAAAGGATAATTTCGCTATCAATATAAACTTATTATATTTGAAAACACTCTATATAAGTAACATAATTAAAACTTGAATATTACATACACCTCCTCTTAAAAATAGTTTCGTCCCCAAAACTAAAGACAAGAGATGAAACAATCAAAACTAAAATCATAGAGTAATTTCATTACTTTAGAGGGTCTCACAAATACCTTATCCAATAAACAGGTTCACGCGCGAACTTCATTGAAATAATCAAATCCAAGTGCTCCTAGAGCATCATACCATCAACTCTCATCAACAATCCTCCATTAACAAGATCGATCGAATAGGCATAACATCAACAAGCATGTCAATGCTCACACAACGATCAAGGAACTCATAACATCAAACAAAAACGCAACAAAATAAAAACCTTTCACACAAGACTAAAGACTAAAATACTAACCATTTATCCAAAAGTTGCCAATAAGCTAGGATATAACTCAGGATAGCTCTCTTGTACGCTCATCTCGGTCTCCCAAGTAGCCTCCTCGACTCCACGTCGAGACCACTGTATCAATAACAATGGAATCTCCTTGTTTCACAGCTTCTTTGATCAGCGGTCCAAAATCGATGTCGGTTGCTCAACAAAGGTGGTCGGGCTCGATTCTCAACTCATCATAGATGAGTATATGACTAGGTTCTAGTATATATTGTCTCAATTGAGACATATGGGACACTGGATGAACTTCGTCCAAAGCTGGGGGGAGGGGGGGGGGGGGGGGGGAGTACCAAATGGTACGCAAGTTCTCGAAATCTTTCTAAGATCTAAAACGGACCAATGTAGCGAGGACTCAACATCCCCTTAATCTCGAATCTTCAAACTCCTCGAGTAGGATACACTCTCAGCCAAGCATGTGCTCCCACCTCAAACTCCAAAGGTCGTCGTTGACTATTGTCTTACGACTTTTGATGACTCTGAGCTACTAACATCCGCTCTCTAATCAAGGATGCCCTCACTATAGTCTCTTGTTTCACCTGAGGTCTCTCTCCGATCTTATCAGATCGGTCATCTCAACATAAAGGAGTCCAACATCTCCGACCATACAGTGCTTCATATGGAGCCATTTGAATCGAAGCATGCCAACTATTATTGTGGGAAAACTCCACTAACTCTCATCCACCCCAATCCTGAACACAAGCTCTCATCATATCCTCGAGTGTATCGTCCTCTCCGACTGCCCATCAATCTGGGGGTGGTAAGCTGTAGTAAAGTGGAGTCTAGTGCCCAAAGCCTCGTGCCCCTGAGGCCAAAATCTCAATGTGAATCGTCCGTATTTGTTAGATACAATGGTCTTTAGCACCCCATGCAATCTCACGATCTTCCTTACAAACACATCCAGCAATCGACTCACTAGTCACGTTTCCTTAATCGGAAGAAAACGCGTGGTCTTCGTCAATCTGTCCACCACAACACAGATAGCGTCATAACCATGACTATTGCACAATCCCGCAACGGAATTCATAAATATATCCTCCCATTTCCACTCTAGAATTGGAAGTTGTTGTAGCCTTCATGTTGGCTTCTGGTGCTCGATCTTGACTCGCTGACAAGTTTGGCATTTCGCAACGAACTTAGCCACATCGAGCTTGAGACACTCCCACTAGAAATTGATGCTTGAGGTCCTTGTACATCTTACTCGACCTGGGTGAATCGAATAAAAGTGTAGCTTGAGCCTCCTGCAAAATCCTATGCTTAAGATCATGATCTCGAGGTA
The DNA here is from genome assembly GCA_027886185.1 of Rheum nobile. Classification (NCBI taxonomy): domain Eukaryota; kingdom Viridiplantae; phylum Streptophyta; class Magnoliopsida; order Caryophyllales; family Polygonaceae; genus Rheum; species Rheum nobile. The sequence continues at coordinate 14,981,363 of WOAB01000510.1, forward strand.
CACAAATCCTCCCTCGAAGTCTCAAAACCCCATCATCACGAATCTCATACTCTAAAGTCCTCTACTTTTGGTAGATATCCTCTACTAGAGTAGACTGAATCTCTAAGGAATGCAACTAACCCTGATATATCAGAATCCATACCTCAATTCCATTCATCATCAAATATCGTTGTAAAACTGGTTGAGTGGTAAGATGTGACAACATGCACTCTTGGGTCGTCTTCCGACTACATCGGCTATAACATTTGCCTTGCCAAGGTGATAAAGAATTTCCAAATCATAATCTTTAATCAATTTGAGCCATCTTCTCTTCCTTAGGTTCAAATCTCATTGAGTGAAGATGTACTTTAGACTCTTGTGGTCCGTCAAGATCTGGCAAGTCATATCATACAGGTAGTGTCGTCAGACATTCAACGCATGGACCGCAACTGTTAGCTCCAAGTCATGGGTCGGCTAATTCTTCTCAGACGGCTTCAGCTGATGGAATGTATAAGCAATTACCCGATCCCTCTGCATCAAAACATAACCTAAACCCAGTTTGAGGCATCACTATAAACTACATATCTTTCGGAACCCTATTGATCAGCTCTACTTTGTAGTGCTTATCTAGGAATTGTTACCGGTGTTTAGGGTGCCATTTGTAGGGATTTATAGCACAATTGTGGAGTAGGGAGTTGGAGAGAAGAAGTGTGGATATGGTGGTTCAGAGAAGCTTAAATGAAGATTTATTGAAGACGAGGAGTAAACCACTTGAGGAGACCAAGGAAGATAGAAGGAATAAGCAACACGAAGGAAAGAAGACAAGAGCCGCGACCGCGGAGGGGAATAGAAGAGATCGCAGACAAGTCCAAAGCGCGGAGCAAAAGCAGGCATTCTCCGTGACCGCGGATTATTGGCCGCGACCGCGGAAAATCACCCAGTGAAGCCCGAAGTCGAGAGCAAGAGTCTATTTTCCGCGACCGCGGATTTGTTTCCGCGACCTCGGAAAATTCCATCATCGAGCAGGTCAAGAGCAGTAATTCAATTTCCACGACCGTAGATTTCTGGCCGCGACCGCGGAAAGGCACGGGGGCGAGCCCGGCGAGGAATTTCCAAACTTTTTGTCTTTTGTCTTTTTCCGACTCTTCTTTATTTTATTATTTTGTACATTATTTTATTTCCTTTTAGATGAGGTTTGTGATTTTGGGATTTAGGTTAAGTTTATTTAACCTAAATTCCATAGCCTCCATTCAATCATCATCGACATTATTCAGAATCATAACATTCAGCATCGTTGTTTCCATTCAGTTTTCCCTTTGAAGTTTATTTTGCTTCCAAGAACTATGAGGAGCTAAGCACCCTTTTGCTTAGTCCGACAATTGAAGCTTTTCGTATGATTTGATTGTGAGGTTACTTCTCTATTTCCTATTTCCTTTGGATTATATCTTTTCTCTTGAGCATATTCTTATTGATCGTTATTGATTTGACTAGATTGATCACCTAGTTGATATTAGTAATTGTCTATTGATAGGGTTTGGATATTCCGGATTGAGATTCTTTATCCGTTGTAGCATCCATGATATTCTAGGACTGGTAGGACTAGTTTATTATGAAAGAGATTTGATTATATGTTAAATACCGCGGGTTGTGGTGTTGCATGTATCCCGGCTAATTCCTATGCTTCTTGCTGCTATTAAATTAAATCCTGAAGGTTGGTAGGGATTGTTTGATAGTGAGGGTTATTAGGACTGGTTGGACTCTTAACTAATTCAGAATAGGGACATGAATAATCAAAGGAAAGGAATAGAGATAACCTAGGACCAATTAATCATATGAAATGTGGATATTTGTTTGGCTAAGTGTTTTCCCTTTAATTGATTAAAACCCTTTGCTTTATTTGCTTTATTTACTTGTTTACTTGCTTCATAAGAAATCAACCTGAAAACCCCCCTTGTTACCATTGCATGCGAACTTACGTAAAGATTGACAACTCCTCCCTGTGGGATTCGACCCTTGCTTGCCTTTGCTACTTGTTTAGGTTTGTTTAGGATTATTTTGACCAGGATAACACGACTAAAACCTGCCTGTCAAATTGGCGCCGTTGCCGGGGAGGCAAGTTTTGTTTTTTCTCTGTGTGTGTTTGTGTGCTTGTTACTATTGTGTGGACCTATCTTATGGTCCATACCCATGCTAGTAATTCCCCAATTTTAGCTTTGGATTCAGAAATTGAGAGGACTCTCTCCCTGAGCCGCAGAGTAAATCGATCTTTGATATTTGACAACCCCACTTTTGAGATGGCAGACGATCAACAAACGCTGAGGCAGCTGGCTACCCCTAATCTGCAACAGCAACCGCTGGTTGTGTAGTTTCCTGAGCTTGTTGACGGAGTCAACTTTGAGCTCAAGTCTGGGTTGATCCACTTACTCCCTCACTTCCATGGGATGAGTGGTGAATACCCTAACAAACATCTGTCAGAGTTCCATGCAGTCTGCATGAGCATGAAGCCGAAGGGCGTGACGGAAGACTAGATCAAGCTGAGGGACTTTCCTTTCTCCTTGAAGGATGCGGCCAATGACTGGTTCTATTACCTAACTCCAGGGAGCATAGACACGTGGGCCAAAATGAAGAAGGCCTTCTTGGATAAGTACTTCCCAGCGACGAAGCTGAACAACCTGAAGATGAGTATTAGCAACATCGAACAGCAGGCTGTTGAGTCGCTCTACGAGTACTACGAGCGCTTCAAGAAGTTGATTTCTAGTTTCCCCTATCATGGCTACTCCGACCAGGACCTCGTACTTTATTTGTACGGAGGTTTACTTGATGACGAGCGTCGGATTGTGAACGCTACCCGTGGAGGAAACATCCTGAATAAGACTCCAGACCAGGCCTATGAGGTCTTCTTTGAGTTATCTGAGGGCTCAAGACAGTTCAGCAAGAGGGCGGGCGCCCAATCTGTGAGAGCTGTAGAGTCTCAGCCCAATTCCACTCTTCTTGCTGAGATGGCTGAGATGAAAGAGATGATGAGGCGGTGCATGATGAAGGGTGGCCAACAGCAGGTCAAATCATGTGGGATATGCCAAGATACGATGCATCCAACTGATGCATGTCCCACGCTGCAGGAGCCCACTGCTGAAGTGAACGCAATTGGCGGATATGGCCCTCAAAGGCCAAGATATGACCCGTACTCCAACACCTACAATCCAGGGTGGAGAGATCACCCCAATTTGAGGTACGGGAACCAGCAGAACACTCATCATGGCCAGGAGAACCAAGATTACCAACAGAGGACGCCACAGTTTCTCCCCCGCCCACAACAGTACCAACAACCTGAGGGTCAACAACCATTTAGAGCTCCCTATGACCAGAGACCCCAAGGCCAGAGCTCCAGTGCCCATGTGTCCAGTGAGGATAAGATTAATGCCCTTGTCCAGGGCATGACAACCATGGCTAGCAATGTGAACGCATTGGCAAACATTGTGGCCCAAAATCAGCAAGAGACGAAGTCCAGTATTCAGAACCTGGAGAAACAAATGGGGCAGATCTCTATAGCTATGAGCAGGTTGGAAGCGCGGAAATCGGGGAAGCTACCATCTCAAACAGTAGTCAACCCGAAGGAGAATGTATGCGCCATGACGCTAAGGAGCGGGGCTGAGGTGGAA